>JASSUY010001958.1:0-29067 GCA_032466535.1 Forpus xanthops
ACATGGAACTGTTGGAACAAGTGCAGAGGAGGGCCATGAGGATGATCAGGGGACTGGAGCACTTCCCGTATGAAGATAGGATGATAGTGTTGGGGCTGTTCAGCCTGGAGAAGAGAAGGCTGCGTGGAGACCTCATAGCAGCCTTCCAGTATCTGGAGGGGCCATATAGAGATGCTGGGGAGGGACTCTTCATGAGGGACTGTAGTGAGAGGACAAGGGGTAATGGGTTCAGACTTACACAGGGAATGTTTAGATTGGATATGTGTACGAAATTGCTTACTGCAAGGGTGGTGAGGCACTGGAGTGGGTTGCCCAGGGAAGTTGTGAATGCTCCATCATAGGCAGTGTTCAAGGCTGGGTTGAACATAGCCTTGGGTGACATGGTTTAGTATGAGGTGTCCCTGCCCCTGGCAGGGGTGCTGGAACTAGATGATCTTAAAGTCCTTTCCAACCCTAACTATTCTATGATTCTTTCCTGTGACCCTACCCGATGCTCTTCCACATCATCTGCAGACAAGCATCCTTCTTACCAGGGCTTCCCTAGGTGATTTCAGGAATTCATCCCAGTCAGTAGAGGATAGGTGCAGAAACAGCAGCCAAATTAAACCCTAAGCAATACAAATGCTATCTGAAGAGGTTCTGTGGGAAAGAAAACATGAGCTGTGAGAAGGGACTGAAAAATAATAATGTGGAATTTAGAGTTCACTGAAAAAAGGAACTGAAGCTGATGGTCAGAAATCCCAAAGATAAGGAATCTTAGAAGAAGAAGAAGCCAGGAAGCTGTGTTCAGTCACCCCAATTCGTAAAATAAGAAATTCTAGATGTAACTTCTGAAGACTGAGCTCTTGCAAAACTGCAAATCTTCTGTCATGAGCTTAGACTAGAAATGTACTTGGTAATGTGGAACTATTTGTGCCATCTGGCAGCTGTCAGCTTTCTCTATTCACTTCCCCCCTACTAATGCAAAACACAGAAACTGGACCTTTTACATCTTGCTATGTGAAAGAGGTTGGTGTTTAGAGGCTTTTTAAGGCCAAATCATTGCACTGTTCTGGTGCCTGCTTTCTGGGCACACATTACAAACATTAATAGTGTCTTACCCTGGTCAGCAACAATCATATATTCTTCCTTCCTCTAATATTTGTTTATGGCAGCTTATCTTCCAAGAACATTGCACATGCCCTCTTAAATACCTGAAATTCACCTCATACACTGCTTCAGAAGAATTTAAAAAACAGCTGGTGTTTATCTCATAGCTATATCTCCATTTTTAGCTGCAGTTTACTGACCTCCATAATGTTTATGGAAGATTACTTTCTTTTTTTTCAGAACACTTACAGCTATTCTTGAATCTGTCTTTATCAGTGCTGACACTTTGCTATGAGCCACCTGTAACATGACGTGATTAATTTGTGTTGTGTCCTTGTGTCCTGTGAGGAGAGGCAGTTGAGACAGGCAGGACTTGCAGGTGGCCATGAAGACAGGTCCTTTCCCTGGAGGACAGAGAAGGGGCAGAGGCTTGGTAACAAGAGGACAAGTAAAGGCAGCAGGCAGGGATAGCTGTAGCAAGTAGCCAGGAACTTGCCCTGCAAACAGACTGCTGAGAAGGCAGTGAGCAAACTGCAGATGAACCTTCATGGTGAGGGAAAGACAAGCTCACTGAGAGCAAAATAGTCTCTGTAGACTCTGAGTTGATGAAAACTAAGCCAAGAAAAAAGGTTGCTCCGATAAAGAGACAGCGAGCTAAAGCAGCATGGTTTATAAATACCTTTATTCAATTGTGGAGTAACTAGATTTCTGTATGTCTAAAAGTGGGACATTGAAAGCCTAGTTTTTTCAGAGTAAAATTATTTTCCTTTGTTATTTGCAAGTTTTGTCATTGTGAGAGTGCATACTTGTCTTAAAGCTCTGATTATTGTGGGCATGATCCTGCTTTGCAGCGCAATAAGCAAAGGCATGATTTCTATGGTGGCATTGACTTCTACAGGCTGGATGTCAGTGTGAAATGTGCCATGAGAGTAGTGATGAGGCACTGGAACAGGTTGTTCAAAGAAGCTGTGGTGGCCCCATCCCTGGAAGTACTCAAGACCAGGTTGGATGAGGCTTCAAGCAACCCGGTCTAATGGAAGGTGTCTGTGCCCATGGCAGGGGAACTGGAGCAAGATGATCTTTAAGGTCCCTTCCAATCCAAACCATTCTGTGATTCTGTGTTTTCAATACAGCAATAAAAAATAAAGCATGAGGAGCTGCACAGAACTACATGCTCTGAATTGACATTTCATTACGGGGATCATCCCTGCCTATCAAAGGTGTGCTGGTTCTGCTCTCTGGAGGTAGCTCTGAAGTCAAAGGCTTTTGGTGTTCATTATGTGAATTAAAGTCTCATGTACTTCACAAACACAGTGACCTTAAAACACCTCTTTTTGCCCTGAGGTGCTCAGCTACCTGGAGGGCCCAGCTCAATGCACAACTGAGCTTGCTCTGATATCTGACAGAAAAAGAGAAATCTCATATTTTTTCTCTGCTGATATGTGTTTCAGATGGGAATAGTGTAGGGCAAAGAGCAGCAAATAAATCCCTGCTGTTTTTCAGCAGAAAGGTAAGATGGCACATGACCCTTACTTTTTTGGAGTTTTGTGCCTTTAGATTGGAACTAGTGTTCGTGGAGCACTCCAGAGTGGTGAGATTTTCTGCATCAGGATGTCACAGTGCTGTGAGCATGCATCGTAGGCAACTGGTTGCCAATCCTGACAACAGTGCCAGTTTCAGAAATGAAAGATGTTGGTGGGGGTGCTGTTAACCACACATCTTGCATTCCAAAAAAATAACATATTACCTGGGCGAAGTCCATCTGCTGAAGCTGTAAAAATTCTGAGCTCTCAAAGGCCATAACAAACCTCACTGTGGAAACTTGATTCTCCAGTATTCACAGAAATTTTCCCTGTTCAGCATCTTGCCAGATGCATACAAGGTTCTGGCTTTATAAATTTCTGTAAGTTCTTTCTTTCTTGGTTCCATTTTACTTTTATCCTACTCCTTTGAGACACCAGGTCATCTCTGCTTACAGCATTCCCTATTTTTCTAATGTTAACTGATTCCTGAATAGCTGTTCTCTGAATATCGCTGCTTAATTGTAACATAGCATTGCCTGTACTACTCAACCAAGACCAGGGTCCCATTGCAACACACTGTAAGGAAACAGAGAAGGAGAAAAATCATTGTCCCAAAAGCATATAAACACACCATAACAGAGTGAAGAGTAAGGAAGTGGGAAAGAGTTCTACAAGGTGGATGAGATTTGGTTAACAGACAACTGTGACTCAGGAAACAAGTTTGAGCTGGATGATAAGGGCTGCTTTCTTACACCCAGAGTCTAGTGGCATAATCCCAGCCTTATCTGCTAACACGGTGTGTTAGGTTTATAAGATCCCCAAGAATTGGCTCCATGCAGCATTATTTGAACCAAGACTGTGAATATGCCAGTTCTGATTCCAGAACTTCTCTACAGTGCTCCTCTGTGATTATTTCCTCAAAAGCAGAATTAAAAGAATTCAGCTTGATAGAAACTATTTTATTCCATTTCATATGTTAGCAGCTCCTACCTCCCAAGAATCTGTTCAGCTTAATAAAAAATGAAATTGCTGCAGATGGATATTTCTTTCAATTACTGTAAAAACATATAACAAAGCCTCTGGCATGCCAAGAACCAGGCATCAAAGTTCAAGAGCTTACATTTTCTATTAAGTAGTTCAATATTGTAGAGAAGAACAGAAAAAAATACAGTGTTTTGTCCCTCATGGCCTTCTTTAGGAGACCTCAGGGGGAACCAAAAAGTTGCAGTTTTCCTGTCTCCCTGCTCTAATATTAAACCGCTTAATAGAATATGTAAGCACTTGAGCTTTGATGCCTGGTTCTTGGCATAGCAAGTACAGTTCATACTGGTTTGATGATTTGGGGTGGTCTGTGGGAGATTATTTTCCCCTCCTGTTGAGAAACCACAGGACTGGCTCACAGTCTTTTTGTTTGTTGTCTTGGGGTATAGCTTGCTGTTACTTTTCCTTGCACTACTACTTGTTACCTCAAGAAAACTTTTCATTCAAAGGGAATAGCTGCAACAAAGGTATATGGATGAGCTCAGAGCTGCTATTCTACAACAGAGCTTCTTTTATGTGGGCCCATTTTGAGGGTGCAGACTGAGCCACACAAAGAGTCATAAAATAATAGAATGATTTGGGTTGGAAGGGACCTTAAAAATCAGCTAGCTCTAGCTCCCCTGCCATGGGTACAAACACTTTCCACTAGACCAGATTGCTCCAAGTTCCAACCAGCCTGGCCTTGAACACTTTCAGGAATGGGACCACCACAACTTCTTTGGGTAACCTGTTCCAGTGTCTCATCACCTGCACAATAAAGAAACTTTTCCTAATATCTAACCTAAATCTACCCTCTCTCAGTTTAAAGCAATTATCCCTTGTCCTATCAGTACATGCTCTTGCAAAAAGTCCCTTTCCAGATTCCTTGTGGCTCTCTTTTAGGTACTTGGAAGGCTGCTCGAAGGTCTCCCTGAAGCCTTCTCTTCTCCAGGAGGCTGAACAACTCCAACTTTCTCTCAGCCTGTCTTAATAGGAGAGCTGCTTCAGCCCTCTGATATTTTCATGGCCCTCCTCTGGACTTTCTGACAGATTCATGTCCTTCTTATGTTAGGGACCCCAGAGCTGGATACATTACTCCAAGTAGGGTCTCATAAGAGCAGAGTAGGAGGGGAGAATCACCTCCCTTGAATTGCTGGCTACGTTGTTTTTGATACAGCCCATCACACAGTTGGCTTTCTGGGCTGCATGCACACACTGTTGTCACTTGTTGAGCTTCTCATCAACCAGTGCCCCCAAAGTCCTCCTCTTCAGGGCTGCTCTTAATCCATTCTCTGACTAGCCTGTACTTATGCTTGGGATTGCCCCGACCCATGTGCAGGGCCTTGTACTTGGACCTGTTGAACTTAATAAATTTTGCATAGGTCCACCTCTGAAGCCTACCAAGTCTTTTCCGTAGATGTTCTTTTATTACTAATGTACCTATAGAAGCTCTGTTTGTTGCCCTCAACATCCCTGACTGCTCAAAGGATTTCTCTGTACTTCTCCCAGGCTACCTGTCCTTGTTTCCACCCTCTGTAAGTTTCTTTTATGTATTTAGATTTGTCCAGGAGCTCCTCATTCATCTATGCAGGCTTCCTGGTGCTTTTGTCTGACTTCCTCTGTCATGGGTTCAGCAGTAGCAGTCATTTTTCCCCTTTAAGTAGTAGCTGGTGCAGCACTGTGTTTTGGATTTTCGGCTTGGGAACAGCGCTGATAACACCAGTGTTTATAGTCATGGCTTAGAATGTTTAGGCTGGCAGAGGACTTTCTGAGTTTCATGCTCTGCCAGGGAGGAGGGGAGCCAGGAAGAAGCTGGGCGGAAGTAGAGACAGGGCACCTGACCCAAACTGACCAAAGAGGCATTCCATACCACAGCACGTCATGTCCAGGACGTAGAAATGGAGAGGGCAGAGACCCGAAAAGATGGTGGTGCAGGGGGGTGTGCGTGATGTGTTCAGGATGAGGTGATGGGGTGCACTGCGTAGTCGAGCTTGGTATCAGGTGATGGGGGGCATTGCGTGGCGTGGCTAGGTATCAGGTGAAGATCTGTTGTATTCTCTTTCCTTGTATTTTCTCTTGTATTATTATTGGTGCTAGCAGTAGTGATTTATGTTATACTTCAGTTACTAAACTGTTCTTATCTCAACCTGTGGGAGTTGCATTCTTTCAATTCTCCTCCCCATCCCCAGGGACTGGGGAAGAAAGAGGGGGGAGTGAGTGAGCAGAACTATTTGAGAGCCTCAAACCACGACATCCTGTTTGTCAGGATGCATTGCTCCTGAATTTAGAGGAAGCGATCCTTGAATATCATCCAGCTTTCTTGGACCCCTCTTCCCTCCAGAGCTTTATCCCATGGATCTCTACCAAGCAGATCCCTGAAGAAGAAAAGTCTTCTCTCCTGAAGTCCAGTGTATCAAGTTTCCTATGCACTCTCCTTGCTGCCCTAAGAACCTCCTACCACACCATTTTGTGGCCACTTAGCAGCCAAGGCTGCCGTTAAGCTTCACATTCCACATCAGAGACTTCTTATTGGTGAGAGCAAGGTCCAGCACAACACCTCTCCTTGTTGGCTCCTGTATCACTTGGAAAGGGAAGTTCTCATCAATGAATTCCAGGAACGTCTAGATTGCTTATGGTCTGCTGTGCACCAGAAATACAAAGAAATCTTGTGTTGCCATAGACCTGAGGTATCCTGTGGCTCAGTGAAAATGGACTATATTATATGTCATCATGAGCTGACCAAAAGAACATTTCACTAAGGTCCCATCAACTGACACACTCCTGTGCTAGCTCTGTATGCTCTAGTACTGAAGTAGGTAAACGACACCCTGAAACCTATAGTGTTTTCATTTATTTTTCCAAGGACAGATTTATCAAAATTGGAATTGAGCAAAAGTGAGAAGTCCTGCTCCAGGGGAAATTGTTTCAGATTCTACTGGAAAAGCTGAGATGAAAAAAAAATACTAAATTTGGTAATGTTAATTTTCATTTTCTTCAGGGTCTTGCTCATTTTCATGCATTTAAGCACCAAGTTGTGTTTTACAAATGATTTTATTGTCTCAACAGTCTGGGATCCAGTGCCCATATAGCCGAAGATGGATGCTCAGCCATGCACCAATGACATGACTCCCGTGTTGTGCCACGTTTCAGAAGTAAATCACAATATTGTTAATGGAATGTTAATATAGAATCATAGAATCATAGAATAGTTAGGGTTGGAAAGGACCTTAAGATCATCTAGTTCCTACCCCCCTGCCATGGGCAAGGACATCACCCACTAAACCATGCCACCCAAGGCTCTGTCCAACCTGGCCTTGAACACCACCAGCGATGGAGCATTCACAGCTTCCCTGGGATACCCATTCCAGTGCCTCACCACCCTTACAGTAAAGAATTCTTTCCTCAGATCCAATCTAAACTTCCTCTGTTTAAGTATAGCAGAAAGGGAAACAGGACTGCAGCCCTTATTGAGGCATTGGCCAAGAGGGAAACGAAATATGGCACCTTACTGGAATTAAATATTGTAGACCAGATTGAAGAGTGAAAAATACACAAATTTGGGTATTAGAAATTTTTAATCATTGATATTTTGAGACAACATAAATATTTTCACAGAATCATCTGTTTTACTAAAATTTCAGCTCATTTTGACAGAAAATTGCTTCACCTGTTTCTTTTCTGAAACTAAGCTCAAGACACTTGCTTTGAGAAGCTTTGATCATGATTTCAATACTTTGTCTTTGGTCCATTTCTCCTTTTAATGTTGGATTCTTCTCTCACTCTTACTGAGTCCATATTAGTACAACTTTAGGCCCTTGGACACCTAACAAAGACACAAATTGGTCTCTGACCTGACAATATGCCAATCTCTTCTATTTTTAACATCAGGAATAGCAAGCATTTCCTAAGTCCTGCATTCCCCTTCTACCAGCTCAACACAGGTCTAAATGAATCTCTCTTCAAATGTTTTGTGATTGTTTTAATGAAATATTCTGGCTGTGTATTAGATATGAAAACATTCTTAAGCCTTTTTTCTAATTTTAGAGGGAGCATTAAAAAGGATTTTTTATTCCTTGCTTAATTTAAATCTGATTTAATAGCAGTAGAAGAAGCTATTGAAGGACATCACCAAAATACTCAACTGAGCTTTGATAAGTCTATAGTTCCCTCATTAATACGGGGGGGAATTCATTGTTCATGAAGTTTCTTCCTTTCTTTCTCCGCTACAATTTAGGTCATTTCATTGCTTGAGTGTTTATTGCTCTCAAAGAGTTCTTAGCCACACTACTGATTATATACAACACCATACATATAGACCTTTACCCACCATCTCTAGAGATCTTCAAAACCATGCAGCTAAATTCTTGTCTATGCCAGAAAACCTGTGATAAAATCACAGATCAGAGAAAAGCTAAGGTTGGAAGGAACCTCTGGAGATCATTTGGTCATCCAACCTTTTGGCTTAAGCAGGACCACTAAAACTCAGTTGCCCAGGATTATGTCCAGGAAGTTTTTCAATAGCTCCAAGGTGAGAGAATCCGTAACTTCCCATGGCAATGTGTACCAGTGTTCAGTCATCCTTACAGTAAAAATGTGTTTCCTGATGTTTGGGAGGAACCTTCTGTACTTCAGCTTGGGGCCATTGTTTATTATCCTGTCACAGGCCACCACTAAAAAGAGCCTGGATCTACCTTCTTTACAACCTCCCTTCAGGTATGTACATACATAGACAAGATCCCCCCTAAGCCTTCTCTTCTGTAGGCTAAAAAGTCCCAGCTCTCTCAGCCTTTTCTCATAAGAAAAATCCTGTAAACTTTTTATCACCTTTGTGGCCCTTTGTTGGATGCCCAAATGCGTCCATGTCTCTCTTGTACAGAGGACCCCAGCTGGATACAGCGGTCTAGGTGTGGCCACACCAGTGCTGAGTAGAGGGGAAGGATCCCCTCCATTGACTTGCTGGCAAAAATTTGAATAGAGCCTTGGTTACCTTTTGCCTTCTTTGCATCAAGGGCGCATAGTGCTGATTCATGTTCAACTTGATGTCCACCAGGTTCAGGGCGTTTTCTGAAAAACTGCTCTCCAGCTAGGTGGGCCCCAGAATACATTGGTGTATGGGTTATTTCCTCCCCAAGGCACAGGTTTTCCCACTTGGTTGTTCTATTTTATGTCAGCCCATTTCTCAAGTCTCTTGAGGTCCCTCTGGATGGCTTCATAACTCCCTGTGGTGTATCAGCCATTCCTCCCAGTTTTGTGTGATCTGCAGATTTTCTTAGGGTACCCTCTGTCTCATTATCCAAAATACTAACAAAATATGTAAAAAGGAATCAGGCTCACTATTGACCCCTGGGGTACACTGCTAGTTATCAGTCTCCAACTTGACTTTATGTCCTGGATCACCACACTATGGCCAGTTTTAAATCCTCCTCACCATCCACTCATCTAGCTCATATGTCAACAGACTGTCTACAAATATCTTTTGGAAGACTGAGTCAAAGGTCCTACTGAAGTCCAGGGACACAATATCTACCACTCTCCCCTTGCCTACCAGGTCAGTCATTTCATCCTGACTTTTCTTCTGTGAGCCCATGCTTACCACTCTTGGTGATTTTCCTGTCAGCCACATGCCTGGAAATGGTTTCCAGGATTAGCTGCTCCCTCACCTTCTGTAGTTTCCTGGGAACCTCTTTCTTGTCTTTCTTGCAGATAGCATCAAACATTTTTCTGAATCAATCCTGCTTCTCCGTAATTTTCTCAAAAATTCCCTGGGCTTACCTAGAGATGACTTACACAAGTAGAATATTCATATCCAGAACTAGGATGCCATTAATTGTTTTTCATCAGACATAGAAGTTGGCTCACACTTGGTGTTGGGTAATTAAGTTAGTAAAATGCTGAATCCATGTGAATATATTTTGCTCTCCGTAAGGAATTATTTTCTCAGGCTTGCCAGCAACTTCCATGGTTACAAGGCTTCAGAAACTGACTTATATGCATATGGCAGGTGTCGTGATTTAAGCCCAGCCGGCAACCCGGAACCACACAGCTGCTCACTCACTCTCCCCACCTTTTCCTCCCCCTGGTCCCAGAGGTATGGGGAGGAGAATCAAAAGAATGTAACTCCCACGGGTTGAGACAAGAACAGTCCAAACTGTTGGTAGCAACTAACTGTTGTTAGTAACTAAGATAGAACACAAACCACTACTGCTACCACCAATAATAATAATGATAAGGGAAATAACAAGGGAAGAGAATAAAATCACTCACCACCAACTGATTGATACCAAACCCGACCAAAGGAGCAATCTAACCCTTCCAGGTAACTGCTCCCAGTTTATATACTGGGCAGACATGCTGTGATATGGAATACCCCTTTAGCTAGTTTGGGTCAGATGTCCTGTCTCTGCTTCCTCCTGTCTTCCCCTCTTCCCTGGCAGAAGATGAGACTCAGAAAGTCCTTGGTCAAAGTAAATATTACTGAGCAACAACTAAAAAGATTGGTATTATCAGCGTTGTTCCCAGGCTAAAAGTTAAAAATGGCACGGCAGCAGCTACTAAGAAGGAGAAAAATGACTGCTACTGCTGAATCCAGGATAGGCAGGGTAGGCATATGGTGACTTAAACTTCTGGAAGACAGGAATATCTCAAAATATTTAGTGGCAGAGTCATGCTTGGTACTTTCATGAGTTGTTTGGCAGTAGACAAAGCTTTAAGCTGAAAGAAAAGACACAGCTATTCAGAAGTTAGAAGATGAAGCCAGCTGAGCACACAGGAATCTATTTCATATTTTTGCAAATGAAGCAAGTAATCTCTGAAACAATGTTCTAGTGTTGCAATGTATTCTGTATCCCTTTAATTATTCACACAAAGGTTAGATATCCAAGGAGACCGTAGCTTATTTACTTGTCATAATATATATTTATATTAAGATTGAAATAAGGGACTGTGCAAAGAATGGATCAGCTTGGCTTTTCAGGCACATAACACACAACTAATATAGAATAGAACACTACAGGATACTATAGAATGGTTAGAGTTATAAAGAATCTTCAGATCATCTAGTTCTAATCCCCCTGCCAAGGGCAGGGACACCTCATATCATGTTGCCAAAGGCTCTGTCCAACCTGGCCTTGAATACTTACAGGGATGGAGCATTTACCACCTCTTTGGGCAACCTGTTCCAGTGTCTCACCACCCTCTCAGTAAAGAACTTTTTTCGTATATCTGACCTGAACTTTCCCTGTTTAAGTTTGAAGCCATTGCCCCTTGTCCCATTAGTGCAGCCCCTGATGAAGAGTCCCTCTTTGGCATCCTTGTAAGCCCCTGAGGTGGTTTAAGGCCCTCAGCAGTTAGCTCACTCTCTCCCCCCACTTTCTTCCCCCAGTCCTGGGGGGATGGGGAGGAGAATTGAAAGAATGTAACTCCCACAGGTTGTGATAAAAACAGTTTAGAAACTAAAGTATAACACAAACCACTACTGCTACCACCAATAATAATAATGACAAGGCAAATACAAGGAAAGAATACAATTGCTCATCACCTATTTACCCAGCCCAACCAAGCAGTGCACCCCCACCATTCCAGGTCTCTGCCCTCCGTTTTTTACATCCTGGGCATGACGTGCTGTGGTATGGAATACCTCTTTGATCAGTTTGGGTCAGGTGTCCTGTCTCTGCTTCCTCCCAGCTTCCCCCCCTCCCTGGCAAAGCATGAGACTCAGAATGTCCTTGGGCAGCCTAAACATTACCAAGCAGTAACTGAAAACACTGGTGTTATAAGTCCTGTTCCCAGGCCCAAAATCAAAACCACAGCACTGCACCAGCTACCAAGAAGGAGAAAAATGACTGCTACTGCTGAATCCATGACAGCCCCCTTCAAATACTGAAAGGTTTCTATGAGGTCTCCACGCAGTCTTCTCTTCTCCAGGCTGAACAGCACTAATTTTCTCAGCCTGTCTTCATATTGGAGGTGCTCTAGCCCCCTTATCATCATATAATGTATATTCATTATCATATGCATAGTATACAAAGAATCCTCCATGCCAGTGACCTATATTCTAAAATAGAAACATGAAATAATGAGCTGTTATGATTGCAGTACCTTATTCTGTAAGTTTAAAATGTTATAAATTAGGTAACATGGATTTTTAAAATAAATTTCTTTTAAGTCACTTAGGTTTTTCTGTCTTTCAAGATTGAAAGTTTGACAGTGCTCAGTATGGTAATACTGTACAAGAAGAATAGTGGAAATGAAATAGCAGAAAATAGATTCAGTATACACTGTAGAGTGCATTGTATCTTAGTATACCTCCTGATGTACATATTAAAACCCCAGAATGTTCTATGTTGTTGTGTGCTAGTGCTGGTTAGCCTTCTGGAAGTCTTAAAGCCATCCATATACACTAGCTCATTATAATTACTGCTTCAGTGTATTAGTGAGTTAGTATATTTTTTTTTTAAATCATCACTTAGCAGCTTTTATGTTAGTTTTACCTGCTTCTTAGACACACTAATACCTCTTAATAAAGCCTTGCAATTCACAACTACAGGACTTTCATGGAGAAGCCCTCAGAGCAATTTACAAATTATATTCACAAAACCCTGCGGATAAAGATTATCCTCATTGTAAAGATCAGTAAATTAAGAAACAGGGTTTCAATAATCCTCTTAAGATGGAGTACAATTCTCAGCTCTTAATTTCAGCTCTTGTTCTAATAATTTCTTTTCATATCCTCATCTATGTTTCCTAAAAAAATATTTCCAATAGCAAGGGATATCTGAACATTTCCTAAATCATAGAATCATAGAATAGTTAGAGTTGAAAAGGACCTTAAGATCATCTAGTTCCAACACCCCTGCCATAGGCAGGAACACCTCCCACTAAACAATGTCACCCAAGGCTATGTCCAACCCAGCCTTGAACACCACCAGTGATGGAGCATCCACAGCTCCCCTGGACAACTCATTCGAGTGCCTCACTACCCTTACAGTAAACAATTTCTTCCTCAGATCCAATCTAAACTTCCCATTACCCCTTGTCCTCTCACTACAGTCCGTCATGAAGAGACCCTTCCCAGCATCCCTATATGACCCCTTCAGATACTGGAAGGCTTCTATGAGGTCTCCACACAGCCTTCTCTTCTCCAGACTGAAGAGCTCCAACTTTCTCAGCTTGTTTTCATATGGGAGGTGCTCCAGTTGCCTGATCATCCTTGTGGCCCTCCTCTGGACTTGTTCCAACCGTCCCACGTCCTTTTTATGTTGAGGACACCAGAACTGTACACAGTAGTCCAAGTGAGGTCTCACAAGCAGAGTAGTGGGGCAGGATGTTGTGTTCAAGGGGGAGAAAACAAACTCTTTGCTTTATTAGAAGGGCCAGGAGCAGCTCCAATGTGCAACTACTGGTCCGACTGTGTTTGCTTATATCGAACCTCTACTGATCCAGGTTTACTGATAGTGCACCACACTGCCCAGTCCAATCAGCTACAACTATCAATCCGACCGCATCCGCTTATATCAAACCTCTACTGCTCTTGATTTACTGATCGTGGTGATTGGTTATTGAAACAGTGCGAAACGGTGCAGTTTACTGATTGAGTTTATTGAGGCAACAGATACAGGTTCTTATGGATTGACGGTGGTAAATACTGTCTACAAAAGCGCGTGCAGATAATAGTTACAGGAATACAAGCGCTTGGTAAAGTTAACACAGCTTGGCTATAAGGTATAAGGGTAACAGTAAAAGTAACTCTATAGAGATTCTAAGTTTTCCTAGGAAAGCAGTGGATACGGTGCAAGTTTTACACAGGTGTCCCTATGGGGGTTGAAGAGAGGTCCAGCCTGTAGAACAGTCCCAGGAGTCTTGTTGATGTTATCTTCCTCTACTCGTCCACAACAGTATCTTCCCTGATATCCCTCTCTCCAGGGTTGTTTTATATTATTTTTTACCTTCAAGGTGGAGCTTGAGTGACTCTAGTCATACATACCTTTATTACTATTGGTGCAAATTTCTCTCACTTCAATTTAAAGGTATATGACACCAAAAATTCAGAGCGCATGCTCAGAGAGGGGTGGTCTCATTTTGGAGGGCATCACATTGAAGATGGGTGTGTATTTTAGCATGTAAATGCATTATAATGACATTATAATGAAGCAAAGTTCACACTGAGGATGGCATTCTGTCAAAAGATGACAGGCTGCTGGCTCAGGGTAGCAAGTATGCACCACCTACTTCCCATCTTTAGGACAGAGAGTAGCCACAAGGTCTCCATCCTTTTCCATCCTCCATCCATTATGGGAATTGCTGTGAATTGCACATTCCTGGCATACCAGGTGTGGTTGCATCTTGCCCTGAAAGTCTGTTTCTCTTTTATGTGTGGACAATGTTGCATTTTGAATATAAATTTAATTCCTAATTATCCCACATTTCCTAATTATTCCACACAGGATCACCTTCAACCTGCTGGTCACACTCTTTTTGATGCAGTCGTAGTTCTCATATTAATAACCAATTGAACTTGTCTTTGACACTGAGTTCAACAGTACCACATCTGAACAGTGCAATACTGAGAAGTGCTCTCTCTTCACCAGCCTACAGCAGGGTGTCCCTTCAGGTGGTGTTCAGAACTGTTTGAAGCTTTTTTGTAGACCCTTATCTGTCATTTCATTTGGTTGCTTTAGTGTACTTTTTTACACTTGTTTAGTTATTAATTTCTTCTCCTGTCTCTCTCATACAGTTATTCTTAATACAATTTTATTCCGTCCCCATATCCTCCACCCTTTTCCATATCTAAGGAGAGAGGCTCAAGAAGATTAAAGCCCAGCAATGTTTTACTATTGCTAAGAGGGGATCAGAGGATGAAGTATCACCTTGTCTTCCCACAATGGATTTCAGCCCACCATGTCTTTAAACTCTTCATCACACAATCATTGCTCAGTATATTACAAGAACAAAACTTTCTGTGTACGATTAGATGAGACAGAATATACTGATCATAACATATTGAGAAGTCATGCAATAATCCTGCCATGTGTTATTTGCTAAAATTACACAGATATCCCAAGCATAACGTTGGAGCTGTGGCCACTGTATTAACGTGCTAGAGTACTGTATCTTTAATGTGTCCTCAAATAACTTGCAAAACCAGCCTAGAAAGAAGATCAGAGAGTGAAAAAAATTCTATTATGTAAGACATCAGTATTCTTTCACTCTAGTCTTTTTTTGTGGCTGAGCTAAAACAAAAGAATACATATTTCCAGAGAAAGGAAGTAAAAAACATTGTAATTTAGAAATCCAGCAAGACTAAACGCCGCTGGGGTTTTGTTTGGGTTTTTTTGTTGGTTTTCTTTAGTCGCTGAAGAGTTGTAGGTTTCTTTTTGTAGCTAATACCCTATGTCCAGGAACTATCATGGGCTAAAAGACTTCAAGATTGTATGTTCAAGTATTGATGGATTATTAAATATAAGGTGTTACTGAGAAGTTCAGACCTTTACAGAAACACTAAAAGCCTGATCCTACAGTTGTTGTTGCCATTGTTAGACAAAATACTCCAAAAGCCTAAGGAAAAATAGAAAAAATTTAGCTTAATTAACATTCTATGGCATGTCCCCAAAAAATGGATTCTATGGTCACCTACACTCTTGTGTAGTACTTCTGTCTCTAAATATTCCTTCTAAAATCAATGGAACAGTCGTATGTCCCAGACTTGACAAAACGAAAAAGCAGTTTGAACTAGCTGGTTTGGTTCAACAAGTTCCAGCTAAGACTTCTGGTTACAGGATCATAATTCTGTGTTACCTCTGTGTCTGACCTCTCCTAACATCATAACACATCCCCCAGAGTAAGGCATATACTGGGGTACTGTAGTATTAACTCTGGAATATTCTCAATCTACATTGGTCTTATAATGTTTTGTTTTTTTCTCTAGTTCCTTGAGAAAAGAACATGTGCTATGATTTGGAGCAGTAGAAATTGTCTTATTGATGATTAAAATCCAGGAACACTGCTCAATTGGTACTCTGGGTACTCTGACTCAATAACTTGCTATATCTATTCTTCTTGACCTTGTACTAACATATGTAAGGTTGTCCTGAGTAAGCTCACTCTAATATACTGAACTATACAGCATACAAGTTATTTAAATAGTATAATCAAAACACAAATTTTTTTGGTAGCAGTATACATGGCAGAAAGATGACATTAGTATTTAGATCTGAAAGAGGCAGACTGCACTTCTAGCAGGAGATGAAATTGTTTGGTAGAAGACAAATAAATCTTTTCTTACATTAAATAAAAATTTGGGAGTTGACAAGGAGCTGAATATAGAGACCCCCTTAAGCCATGCTAAACTTTTTTTTTTGTAATTTCTCCATCCTCTAAGATGAACTGTTTCAAAGTCCAATTAGTCCCTTAATAATCATGACTGTTATCTAATGATGAATAAACCATCTGCAGAAAATATTGCAATCACAGACACAGCTGTTACCATATGCTGAAATTTTCTTACATGACCTTGGTTGCTACAGTACCTACCAGCTGAAATAAGATGTGGAAATATTGCCAGCTTCAATTAGGCTAGCAAGCTGTTCCTTTCTCAAGTCTGTTTAGGCACTTCAGCCATTAACACAAAACAGAAACCAAGGAGTTACAAATTTTGACTACCCATTCCTAAGCTGAAGAGGTGAAATTCTGGAAAGAATTTCAGTTTGTCATTATTAATGTGGCTAAAAATAGAAAGCTGAAGTACTTGATTTCAAAAGATCCCCAATTATCTGTTGCTTCTAGAAATGGAATCTTAAGCTGGAGGGGTAGAGGGAGGGACACAACACAGGAAAGCAGAGGGGCCCTGGCAATGAGCTGCCTTGGGTTTAGTTAGAACAAAGGCACAAAAGGGGATTTTTGGCAAAGAAGTGTGGTATACTTTTCTCTATTCAACTGGTAGGAGGTATGTGACCTTTTTTACTGTTTGTCTACCATGAAGTTTATTTCTAGCAACCAGAGATATTTTAATAAAAGTAATCCTTTAAAACCTTTCCAAATCTAAACTTTCAAACATGCATTCATAGTATGGGGATGCCAGTTTAATTATGTATGCCTTTGTCAAGTAGTAAATATTTTAATCTTTTGGCAATATTATGTTAGCCTTCCTAATCCATGTAGCCCTTTCTATATTGCACCAATATTAAAATGATGAATTTTGATAGATACCTTACCAAGTCTAATGAAACCTATGTAATTTCTTAGGCCAGGAAAATTATTTAGCTTTTAAATTGCTTAAATTATCCTTTCAGTTAATATAATGCAATAAAGGAACAAAAGAGATGGAGAGAATGAAGACTGTGTGTTGAATTACAGTGCCTGCAAGCATTCCCAAACCTATTTTGTTTTTTAGATTGCTCACTAACAGTTCACTGTGTGATAGTAGTATTTAAAATCCAGATTCTCCAGCAATTTTTGTGGCATGACTATGTCATATGACCTTTTTCTGTTCCCGGAAATCTGAAACTAATTTTGTGAGGGGGTTCTGTGGTCAAGATAATGACTTTTCTGACTCATTTTCCATGGACATTCTATAATATCTACTTAAAAAGTAATGTTTCTGAAAAGATTCAATTGTTGAAATTATTCATTGCAACAGGGATACCAGAATTGCTCATGGGATGCCTGGTTATGATTTGTGGCTTTTCATCTTTCTTCTGTCTGCTAATAGTATCACCTGAATTAAAAGCATATTAAATGTATAATTACAACTATTTCCATAATCTGCAAACATTTTATATCACTTTGACAGAGATAAGAGATAGTCTATACTGAGATATGGTCCAGCTTCTCAGGAGGTAAGGAAGAAACGGAAAAACAGAAGTAGATAGAAAAATTGCCTGGCCTCTACTTCCACCACATTCTCCTTTTTCATTCAGCACATTTGCAATTCTCTTTTCCCCACATACACACAAAAAAAAAATCCTAATTTCTATTTCAGTAGCCCTTTAAAGCATGTTCCAAGTGCCATACTGAAGAAACACAAAATGTCTCTGCTGTACCAAACTCCGAGCTCATTTACCTTTACATGGTGTGGTACCATAGGTCTTACAGATCTGTGCTCCAAGGGCACACCAAAAACACTGAAAGAAAGTGAGCAAAAAATCTGAGCTAAAAACCTGGTTGTGTGTCCTGCTAAAGAAAACAGTCCCTCTCAATAGATAGCAAACAACAGGATGTTGCTAAGAATGTTTTATAGTAAGGGAAACCCTGATTTAGGGAGGGCAATGAAAGTTTTGCTACTGCCATTGCAAAAGCCAAGACTTTCCTCACTACAATTACAATGGAATTAATATGTCATATGTTCTATAATGATTGTAATTATCAGTAATTTATATGATTTAAAAGCTCAACACATCAGATTATTTACTGTGCAGTTGGAAGAGTTTATGTTTTTGCATGTGTTGATGTCTAACCAAGCATGCTGAAGCTGGAGTATTAAGTAAGACATATATTAACCTTAAAGTTATACAAATTGGTGGTAATCCCCTACCAACAAAACAAACCCAAACTGCAGTTACTTTGTGATTGCAGTTTGAGAAGTCTGTATCCTTATTACAAAGTTCACTTATGCTATTTGTTAGGTTTCTGCAGAAATAAGTCCATGACTTCTTTAAAAATGACAGTAAAACTTCTAAATGAATAACCACCTCAGACAGCCTAAGTTGACTTTTAATTAGAAGGGAAAACAGTTTTGTATAACTGATAGGTATGTTCTAATGCTTTCAGGGATGCAAAAAGGAGAAAAAAGTCCCAAACTAGCTTCTAGACATAGACAAAATAGCATTTGACAAGACTTAAGATATACCTGCTTGGGCTGGAACAGGAATGGCATTTGAGACCAGGAAATCCTTTTCAGTCTTCAATTTCTAATTGCAGTTAGTGAATATGTGTTTACAATTGACAGAAAATCTTTTGAGAATGGTTTTACAGATGTGTATCTTATCAAATTCGTTTCACCAGTCTCATGAGAAAGAAACAAGAATGATATAGTTATGATATAAATTAAAAAGGCAGATTTGTATCCCTTAAAACAGCTGATTTTTTTTTTTTTCAGGGACCGTAAACATTTTAGGTTGATAGGTGATTTATGTTATCTCTGTCCTGCCTAGGAGAGTACTGCGTGCTCACCATTAGCATCTGTTTGAAAACTAGCACATTAGAAATTGCATCCAAGATCATGCTGAGTGAGGAGCACATTAGAAGTTAGAGAGAGGATTTTAAAAAATGCTTTTTTAGTTTCCTTCTTCAAAACTCTGTCATTGTCTTTCTTAGTAATGTGTTTCCTTTGCGATGGCACTCAATCGTTTACTGCCTAAACCTGGCATCTACACTGCTGCCTCAGCAATCTTTCATATTTGGCTGCTTCACAAATTTATTTCTATTTGGGTGAAAAATTGTTTCCAAAGCATGAACAGGATCTATCTTTTCTTCCTGCATATTCCCTCCAGTTCAACCATCTGTGCAATTAAGCAATGATGAAATATTTATTAGAGATTTTTTTCCCCCCTTGATTAACAATTTTTGAATTTAGTGAAGTCTCTTATAAACTGTAGAACAAATGTTCACATAGCCTACATCACCTGGACCCAGGTCTAAAAAGAAACTCAGACATGATGATGCAGACATTTGCACCACTTCAAGTCTGAGGCTTTGAAATACCCAAAACAGTGAGTGAATGAGAGAGTTGCAATGCAGTGTTTGATCTGGAAGGCTGTGAAACAGCCTGTCTGAAAAGGTAAAGCATTCTGCAGTCGTCTCAAATCCTACCTGTCTCATGTGTTTAGGCCTCTAACTGCAAACACAGACTGGTTGACGCCATGAAACCTGGATTCACAAATCTCAGTTTTTTAGGAATGAAAACACGTATGCAGAGATTTAGGCTGAGGAGAGCTGTGAACACAAAGGAACTACATTATCTGATTCCACCTTCATCAGGTACCCTGTTGTCATCAGAGCTGAGTGTGGAGATGGACTGGCACTAACAGCTATTAGAAGGGATCCCCAACAAGGGCATGTCCACCAGGGGCATTCTCTGGAAAAGGAGATCTGGAGACTCAGAATCAGAGATTGCGAAGCAAGAGCCAGGGTCCAGTACTCCCTTATGGAGCAGCCCACATTGTGGTTTCTTCATTCAAGTTTGGGACATCTCCAGACATGATACACTTCGAGCAGTACATTTACTTTCTAAAACCACCTAGTCAAATCAAACTTTTATCGCTTCACATTGTGAAAATTAAAGTTCAAGTATAATATGACCAAATCTCGAGTTGTATTGTAATGCCAGATGATTGAAATAGACCTGAATCTTTCCACCCTTCTCCCTCTGGCAATATGGGTGAGACAGAAGGAAGGAATTGGTGGGTTCAGAATAATGCTGTGGGAGAGGTGCTACAGGCAAAACAGTGGGACTGGATTCAGAACCGGTTTCATATTTACCTGTAAAACTGGAATATAATCCCAAGCAAAATTTTGGGGAACCAATATAGGCACTGTCAGACAATAAGATCTAATTTTATTTTTCTTCTTCTGCAAAAGTCTATTAAGACTAATTTTTATCTGTAAACCTAACAGCTTAGAAAGTCTTTGTTGGTTTTGTGTTGTTTGTTTTTTTTTTTTTTCTTTTTTTACTTAGGAACTGAAAACGTACATCTTTTAGTGCCAGGGGCTGTAATTCTGGTCGACATCTTGATTCTAAACATTGCCTCTTCAGGCCAGTGTTTCTTAATTTCATTTAATTGAATGACTGTAAGAATGTTTTTTAGGGAAAAAAAAAACAAGAACATCTCTACAGTGTTCTCACAATTGTTTTCATTTACAAGAAAAGTAAAAATTAGGCTAAATTAGGCTAAGTTTGAATAGTCATTTATTACAAAATGGAAGAAAGTGTTTGCTTGGAAGTATGGAGAGTATGTGTGGTTTCTTTCTAATTTCACAGACCAATTATTGAATTCTGCCAGTGATGCATGGAGTACAGTTTGAGAAACACAACCCAAAAGGGCTATTGAAGATACTGCATTGGATGCAGACTGAATATCTTGGTTCCTAGGATAGCTGTCTAATGTATTAATATGTCAGAAATGTCCAGGCTTTACCATTTGACTGCTCTCCCTGATGCATCTGCTAAAAAGTGAGCAGAGATGATTGTACTACATATGAAGCTTTTTGCTGTTTGCATACACAGAATTTACCTATTAGCTGTCTTATAGTTCAACCAACAAATGCAGTCAAAGCTCGTTAAGTTCTGAAGCTTGGCAAGAATACCATTGCCAGCTTGGAGGACAGAAGGAGATAGTTTTATAGGAACCTTGGGAGGCAGTGCGCAGATTTATTTTTCTCTTGCAACCCTGACCAATGCTCTGAAGAAAAAAGGTCTTCATTGAAAAATTGAAATTCAGAATTGATGATAAAGTAAAATCAAGAACCCGAACACAAACTCTTCTGGATCCACAGGCCTTTAAAATTTAAAGTCAAATGACAATGCACCTAGAAAAGATTTTGACAGGTGAAGAAACTCCTATGTTGAGTCTGGCAAAGCTATTGTGCTGACATAATAACTCCTCCTTAAGGTTTTAAGGTTCATATGCTACCCACTTGGTAGTAAATACCAACTGACATACCTTCCATGGCTCTCTCGCAATACTGGTTTTCTTTCACACTGCTCATTTAGAAACTGATTAGCTTTACCATTTCCCTTCACTTGCTTTGGAAATAGATACTCGTAATCGCCATCCTCAGCATTGCCTTTTCATTCTTGCCAATGAATATTAATCGATGTTATTTTCTAGAAATACTGGTAATGCACTAAAGGTGTGTATTATTAAAACCTATGAAGATAGGATGAGAGAGTTGGGACTGTTCAGCCTGGAGAGGAGAAGGCTGCGTGAAGACCTCACAGCAGCCTTCCAGTATCTGAAGGGGGCCTATAGGGATGCTGGGAAGGGTCTCTTCATGACGGACTGTAGTGAAAGGACAAGGGGTAACGGGTTCAAGCTTAAACAGGGAAAGTTTAGATTGGATCTGAGGAAGAAATTCTTTTCTGTAATGGTGGTGAGGCACTGGAATGGGTTGTCCAGGGGAGCTGTGGATGCTCTATCACTGCAGGTGTTCAAGGCCGGGTTGAACATAGCCTTGGGTGGCATGGTTTAGTGTGAGGTGTCCCTGCCCCTGGCAGGGGTGTTGGAACTAGATGATCTTAAAGTCCTTTCCAACCCTAACTATTCTATGATTCTATTTAAAATTCATGGGACAACTGTTTTGGAATGTATTTCTTTGAAAATAACCTTCAGCCTGAAAAGCAGGATTAATTAACTTTGCAATGACCAACATAGATTGTTCAAATCGGGTGATTGCTATTAGCCATCTAAGGAAAAAGCTAAGCAAATTGCACTTAGTTGATCTCATAAAGCTGGCATGGAAAAAAGAGCACATTATTTGCAAGATAAAAGAATAACATGCTAGAGATGTCAAACAGTCTATTGACATCATCTGGCAACTCCTTTGAATTTATACTCAGGGAAAAATGTATTAGAACTTGCTATGGCCAAAGCAATAGCAGAAAATAAGGTCACTGTCATTATTATCAGCAACAGTAACTGTTGACAGTCTCTCTGGTGGTAATTTTACTGCTGCCTGTCTGTCAAAAATGGTAACTACATATTTTTAGTCTATCTCTTTCTGCTCATACAGCACATCTCAATTTTTTGTCTGGCATTCTCCACACAGTTTGAAACTGTAATTATTCTGAAATGTAGTGTGTTTTGGAGCATTTTTATGCTGTGTTGTACACCACATAGACAGTTGACTGTGTTTGGGACTCTTCAACAATATTTGTAAGGGAAGATGAATTAAGCCAGTATATTGAACACCTGCCCATTCTTCTACAGCAACGAGTCCTAAAGGTAAAACTGCACAGCATGAGCATGGCAGAATATATTAGGAAAGAATTCATTGAGTCTTTTGTGTGCTGGATTTCTACATTTTGTGCTGCTGCATCTCAGGAAGAATGCCTGGACAGGGTCACATTAGAAGATCGACTATCAGGGTAGCCCACAGAGTGGCTCAGCAACTGACAAACAGCCAGGATAATTTGTCCCTCCGTACTCAGATCAGCAGGGCTGATATAGAACCATGAAGGAACAAGAAAAACATAAAGGAAGGAATCACCTTTAAGACAAATTCAACACAAGGGCTTGAAAATCCCTCATGGAGCAGTAACAATAGGAAATCTAGCATGGTCCCTGGATATGCTGGACACCTGGTCCCTCTGAAAAAAACTCTTCAGAGCTTTTTTTACATCATGTTTCTCTCTTCATCTTTCTCCTCTGCACACTGAAGAGCCTCTCTCCAGCTACTCTATCCTCATAGTCAGTTTATTTGCTCTCCTCTGTACCTTCTATAACTCTACAATGCTGTTAATGAGATGCAGAATCCAGAACTGTACACAATACTAAAGAGGTGCAAAATGACACTCTGCCTTGTTCTTAGTTCTCCTTCCTGGTGACGCTTAACATTTTCTTTGTTTTTTTCGGACTTTAGCTCCAGCTGGTGGCAGCGGAGGATTTTCAGTGATGACTCCAAGAACTCTCTCCAGAGTTATAACTCCCTGTTCAGAGCTCAGCATTACATGAACATGTTAGACTGTTGTTCCTTTGATGCCTCACCTGATGTTTTCAACACCACTGACTTGAAAAATGCCATCTTCTGCTTGACCACTCAGTTTAGTGTGGTTCTTCACTACCATTGGGTCATCTGATGATGTGAAAGAAGCTTAATATCATGTGAAAACTTGCCAGTTTCCCTGAGTATTTCCTTTCCAAGATAGTTGATGAAGATGCTGTATAAAAATAGCAACAGTCTTTTAGGGACTTAGTTTTTTCAATAACAATAAACATTAAAAATAAGACCTATGCAGTGGCACATCTCATGGGCAATTCTAACGCAGTTAGATCAAAATATGGGCATTTTATTTAATTATTATTGAATCCAATATGTATATGTGCAGCAGCGAGTAGTACAATACAGAAGATCTTTTTTAGCACTGCTAAGAAGGCAAAGGCTCATCTATCCAGACCACAGAGATTTTATCGTACCTCTGCCTCCCTCCCTAGCACAGTCTGAATAAGTTGTTAACATCACAGTTTCCAGGACATGGAGTTTTTTCAGACAATTGGAAAGTACTTACAGAGCGCAGAAGATGGTCTTTGCCTAGTGAGTAAATCAGCAGAATACAGGTTAGGATGGGCTCTGTCACCAAATTCTTTTCACTACTTTATCAAACTCCACTGTACGTAAAACACTGATAATGCTGCGCCTGTTGGGGAAGTCAGAAAACTTTGCTCCTTAACATTTGCAGAGTTCAGAGATGACTATAAAAATGGTATAGTTACAAAGTAAATTTGTAACAATAAATGTTTCCCTGGGAAGCCAAGTCTAAACCAGATCCAAAATATGTCATCTCCCCTGAGCTCTGTGTTACATCTGTGAAACCCGATACAAAAACCTTGGTAAAGCCTCTCTGAGTTAACTAAGAGGCAAGCTGAAAAAGCCAAGGCCAAACAAGATACAAAAATTATCCAACTGAATATATAGTCTGCTTGCAATAGCACAGAGACTAGAAGTACTAAAAGCCTTAAGGCTGTTTATTCCAGCTGCTATAGGCACCCAGCTTGAGCAATGACTTGAAAAAGTTAGGTGCCTGTCTCATTGGGGTGTCAGAACTTCTGTCCCCGCTGTATCTGCCTCCTTTATGACTGAAGTGAACTTTCTTGGAAAAGGAGAGGGAAGTTACTAAGAGACAGTCACTCTGAAGCATGAGGCCCATAGCTGTGCCTGAAAGACACCAGAATTGGGATTCTGCAGTAAACACAATTATTCAGTAGGGATTCAGATAAGCAAATGTTTCTAAAGGTAAGCGAAAGAAGCAGCCAGCTTTTGTACACCAGCTCAGCTGCAGGAAGAACTAGATCTGGACTACATGCAATTGATCCCATTTCAAAACTGATGCTGGGGTGGGAGTGGGGGTGGGGAAGTAATAATCATAAGAATAGCTATTTTTTAGGAAGACTGAATACAGGCAATGAAGCAAATAAAGGATGGCAGCAATTTACAAAGGCTGGAATCTCCCTATTCTTGCAGACCATATCTAAGATATAGAAAAGCTTTTAATCAATAGCAGTAGAAAAATTCCTCCTGTTCAGTTTGTTACAGTCACAGAAAAACAACAGCTCAATCAGGTAGATCTCCTCTTGCTTTCAGCCAGAAAATGCTCCAGAACAAACTTTATTCCAGCCCTGTTTTCTGTAGTAATAATTCAGAGGACTTGCAAAAGATCTTAAAAGTTCACTCAGGAAAGCAAAGTGTTTATGTAGAATGTGTTAAATTTCGTAATGAGAGGCAAGAAGAAACTGAAACGCTGTGTGATAAAATGAACGCTAAGAGAATGTTGTTCATTTGGAAATGTTTTAGAGGGCAAGTTATAATATAAATTGGTTTATGGTATTAATAAGGAGAGAATTCAAATGATGATTTTTGGCAGAGGGGAACTTAACCTGGCCCAAAACTTTGATATTAACAAAAGAAATAGAAGTAGTACTGAAAAATTACAAGATGTGTGAGTATAACACAGAGACAATCAAACTGCTTCAGTAAACAATATATGAAGCCAATTGGAAGGAACTAGCTCTCCTGAGAGTTGTTTCCATGTGGAGAAGCTCATTTTATATCAGGTTGTCAGCATAAAATGGCCCAATGTCATAAGAGCCTGAAGATACAATGCTAGGCCAGAAAATGCAACTGTGCAAGCACCATATTAAACCAAGGCTACAAATTCTGTTAAAGCAGAGGACAAGGAGGCAATCAGAAGAGGGGAAAAGGTCTAATCCTAAGAGGAAGGTATGCATTTTAACACGGAAAAAACAAAACCCAGTGTTTAGACACTATCAGTGAGCACACTTTAAAATAGATCTCGATACATCAGCTGCAGCAAGGAGTTCATACCTATGACACTGGCAAATTCCCTTCCAGGTGGAGGGTCCTCTGCTTCCCTGTGTGAATTAAGCGTCAGTGATGTGAAGTCCAAGGCAAAGTCTGCTAGGCAGTGGGCACTCCAAAGAACTAACAGTTAATATCTATTATTTTTTGAGCACAGAGGCATTTTTTTTCAGATGCCATCTGCTTGTAGCTAATTGTGGGGAATAGGCCAGTGTGCAAGGCCTGAGCTGAGGTAGTAATATTATTATTGACCATAATATATAGGTGATGGCTCTATGCGCCTGCTGGAGAGATTTTTACAGTCTACCTTAGCTAGATAGCAGAGGTGGCTTTCTTGATGGGCAAATTGTCTTATGCAGGAAACAAATTTAAGGTAAAACACCAACCTGAATCAAGAATTATAGAAGAAAGCAAAGGACAAGTCAAATCCTGGGAGTTAGATGAAGCATCTTTGGCATTCACTAGATGAAATCTTTGTCTTTATGGCAATATATGGAGGAAGACAAGGAAAAGGGAGGGAGTGAAAAACAGGAGTGGCATCAATACTTAACACACTATTGAACACACTGTACTTATCAACATCCAGAAAACCAAAATTCCTATATAGACAGCAAAAAATTTTTCAGCTTGAAAGAAGAACAAATGAAAAAAATGAACAGGAGAACAGCTGCGTTGATCCTGCTGCTGTTAATGGCAAAGAAATGGACTATTTGATAAATGAAAGTATGAAGAATTTTTATGGTGTGTTTCAGTTATTAGCATAGTTTGTTTACTTTATTTCCTCTCCTATACTTAAGAAGGATAAATTCATGAACTTCCTAAACAGATGTTTTGATTCATACTGACAGGTTTAATTAGTGTATGCCCTACAAATCTGTTTATTTCTTTACTAATTTTATTTTATTGTTATGGAAGTTAAGTGTATATTTTTTTGCCTCTACAGTATCTGCCTAATGAGTTTTAGAATGTAAATTTTTCAGTTTGTAGAAGGTACTTTCAAAAACAACTAACTGAATGAATGAAAATGAGTACTTTGAAAATCCTGTCTCCATGCTCCTACATGGAGGGAAAGGCTCAGCAATTTTCCTACTTATTATTTCAGTGTTCATATTTTTATAGTTCCATTTCCAAACTGCAAAGTCCTTTTCTTTTTTTGTTCTTTCTTTTTGTGAAAGCTGTCTCAAACATCTGGGTATTATTGTACTTCTCTATACCTTTTCTATGTCTACTTTATCTACATTAGTTCTAGTTCTACGTATAGAATCACCCAATCTACACACTCTATTCAAGATATGCAGCATTCAAAGCAGCGTGTTCATATCTTGTCTGCTCTCAGCAATTCTCCTGTCAGTTCCTCTATCATGGAAGCTAATGCAGATTTCAGATTACTTTTCCTCCTATGCCTCCATCCTACTTAAGAGTTCCTGTTGTATCTTGAACATTTGTAAACTAAACAAATGCAAAATTGCCTCTTCACAACTTCCAATTTTTTTTATCTTTTATTTTTTTTGCTTACCTATACTATTCTTTATTCTTTCTTTGGTAGAGTTATTTCCCTATTTCCTCCAACTGGATATGACTTCCACATATTTGGGAGGGTGTCTTTTTAGAGCTACTTTACTCTTTCATTTGGCTGTTTCATGAAGTTGGATCTTTTTCTTTTGTAGTTAGGTTTTCATTGAATAGTTCTGTTCAATTAGCACTGTTAATTAACTGCAATCCTCTGATGTAGTGGTTTTAAACATTGTCTGTGCAAGCTACAAAAGGTTTGTCCTTCTAGCTGCTCCTTTTTAGCTTCCTTTTAATTAGTTTTCCCATGGTAATGTAGTTATACCTTAAAAAAGAAAATGCTATTTTGTTGTAGTTTCCTTTCTGATAATCTAGTTCAGCATATTTGCATGACAGCATGTCATGGTCAGTTTGCAATGTCTCTTCCAAAGATTTTTTTTTTAAAATGCAGATAAAAACTAATCAGATAAAAAAAGAATTTATGGAAGAACACTTTTTTTTTTCTTCCCCAGAAAAAAAACTTTTATCTGCTTAAAGACTAAGCAGAGCTTTGCATAATAAAGAGGTAAGTTTTTCACAATGGGACATAAAGATATAGTTGCTGCTCTGTGCTGTCATTCTTCCATACCAGGTTAACCTTAAGGATAAAACAAACAAGCAAACAAACCAAAACCAAACCTGCCTACAACTGCCTTAGTATGCATGGAAGATTGAAAGTAGAGTGGGTTCTCCTGGAAGGCATGCTGAGAGGTACATGAAAAACAACCAGGCGCTTGGTAACAGCCACCATGGCTTCACTAAGGGGAAATCCTGCCTGACCAATCTGGTGGCCCTCTATGATGGGGCTATGGAACTGACTGACAGCGGTAGAGCAGTTGATGTCATCTACCTGGACTTGAGCAAAGCGTTTGACACTGTCTCACATGACATCCTTGTCTCTAAGTTTGAGAGTCATCAATTTGATAGGTGGACCACTCGGTGGATAAAGAACTGGCTGAATGGCTGCATGCAACCAGCTGTGCTCAGTTGCTCAGTGTCCAGTTGGAGGCCAGTAACGACTGGAGTCCCTCAGGGATCGGTGTTGGGACCTGTGTTGTTCAACATCTTTGTCAGTGACATGGACAGTGGGATTGAGTATGCCCTCAGCAAATTTGCTGATGACACCAAGCTGTGCGGTGAGGTTGATATGCTGGAGGGAAGGAATGCCATCCAGAGGGACCTTGACACGCTTGTGAAGTGGGCTGATGCCAACCTGATGAAGTTTAACCATGACAAGTGCAAGGCTGTACACCTGGGTTACAACGCCAGTCACGGCTATAGGTTGGGCAGAGAAGAGATTTAGAGCAGCCCTGAGGAGAAGGACTTGGGGGTGTTGGTTGATGAGAAAATGAACATGAGCTGGCAGCGTGTGCTTGCAGCCCAGAAAGCCAACCATATCCTGGACTGCATCAAAAAGAGTGTGACCAGCAGAATGAGGGAGGTGATCCTGCCCCTCTACTCTGTTCTCATGAGACCTCACTTAGAGTATTGCATGCAGTTTTGGTGTCCTCAACATAAAAAGGACATGGAACTGCTGGAACAAGTGCAGAGGAGGGCCACGACGATGATCAGGGGACTGGAGCACCTCCCATATGAAGATAGGCTGAGAAAGCTGGGGCTGTTCAGCCTGGAGAAGAGAAGGCTGTGTGGAGACCTCATAGAAGCCTTCCAATACCTGAAGGGGACCTATAGGGGTGCTGGGGAGGGTCTCTTCATGAGGGACTGTACTGAGAGAGAGATAAAGGGGGCTTACAAAATTACAAAATGAAAATATAAACCTTTAGAATCAATTTTAAGTAATGTTAAATTTGATGGCTTTGTAACAGTAGTAATGGAAAATTACTGAGATGCAGCTAGAGAA
>JASSUY010001968.1:0-24974 GCA_032466535.1 Forpus xanthops
CCAGAGCAGGGGGGTTGGAACTAGATGATCTTGAGGTCCTTTCCAACCCTAACTATTCTATGATTCTATGATTCTACTGTGAGTAAATCCAGTCCAAAAGTCTCACAGAAAAATATGAGAGAAAAAAACAATAGTTTTTAATTGTGTCAGGGTGGTTTCGTAGACACTGTTTGGGCAATATCTTAGGTAGGTGTGATTCTGAACATACCAAAGATATCTTTCACAGAGATCAGAATGTCTAAACGTGCAATGACTTATATATGTGGTTTTTTTTTTTTCTGTCTAGAGACACTGATGGCTGTTTCGGCAGGATGTAGGATTCAGGGAAAAATATTTATTTCTCTTTCTGCCACCAGGAAAAGCCAAAACATCCCTTTGAATGTTACTGAAAGAGAAAATACTCAAATACACTTCCATCCTTACAGCACTCTTATTGGCTATATTAACCTGGAAAAAGTCACATGATGGTACAGCCAGTATTATCTTCTTTACAGCTGAAATGACTTTACACATGAGACTCTCTTCATTAATCTTTTTTAAGAAATCAAAAGCAGGAAGCAGAATTCAAAGTTTATTGTCTTCAAAATCTAAAGATTTTAATCTTTTTGGAATTACATATACACCTGCTATTTCCTCACAGTGTAATTTGGGTCTTTTTGAGACAAATGTTCTCAAGAAGATTTGCAAAAGCTACCCTAAAACTTAGTAATATTCAACAACGTTTCACAGAGAGCAATGTGTTTATTTGCTATGAGAAATAAAAAAAATCTCCAACAACACCCCCTCCCCCAAGAAAAGAAAAAACAACAAAACTATTGGCATTGGAAGGTGTTTAATTCTTGTTTTTCCAGCCTACCTTCCTAAATCACGGGATCAGGCAAACCTGTATGTGTTTTTATCTAAGCTGAGTGACCGCATTGTAAACCTAACCTCGTCAACATGCTGTAAATGGTTTGAATTAATTAATTTCCTCTGGAAATCTGTTGTATCCTGTATCCTGCTTTAACCCCCTATGAAGAAGGCCCAATGTGGAAGTATCAGTTAGCACCATAAGCACAGCTCAGTGACAACTTTGTTGTTAATGAAAAATGGTTACTGTTCCATATGGAAGCCTATTGATGTTAATATGTCCAGTGCTCGTGTGGGCTAGCATCTGGTCTGTGTTAGATGTTAATTCTAATTCTTAGTCAATATTTTTGGACACTGCTACTGTTGGCAATTTATTGATATTACTTAGGTGCTCTGTAAATCTTTGTTCTGTTGCAGGTAAAGCACATTTATTTTGTAATAATTTGTTTGTATTACTTCCATTTATTTTGTTGTGTTGGTAGGGATTGTAAAGTTCTACATCATTAATACTTACTTTGTTGTTTAAGCTGCTTTTGATTCTCTTAAATGTTCCTATTTGAAACGCACCATCACTGTTCATGTGTATGTTCAGTGCCCAAATCTGCCAAGATACGTGTAACAGGAATGCACAAAAGGAAGACTTCCTCACCCCCAAAACACATTATGAAACTAAGCCTTAGTGGTTCACATCATAAGTAGTAAGAGGATTGGAAAGACAATGAATATCCACACTGCTGAAATTTAAGTACTTGCGTGTAATGTAAGTATTTGGAAGGAAGTTCCTCTAATGGCTGATTGTTGCTGATTCTCCTGTCTTTTTTCTGCCCTGGCAGATTTTGAACATAAAATAATTAACTAAAATTTCTATGTGACAGATTGTAAGGAAGAAGCTGTCATCTACCAGACATCTGTAAATATGACTACATTGGAATCCATGCTGGAGATATTACAGATAATAAAAAGAATATTCTGATATTTCAAGCAAGCTTAATTGATAAACCAGAAGAACAGAACTGCTTAACTAAAAAGCAGCCAGAGTGAAGAGCCCATTAGAGCAAGTGGGACCATTTGAAGATCAACAAGGGAAGACAGAACTGAGGTTAGGAACAATTAGGCTGGAATAATTTTGAATCTGGACAAATGGAATTAAGTGGACAAAGAAGAAGGTTGGAAGGCAAAAGAGCTTGTGATCCAAGACAAGAGAAGGCAGCGAATTGGATGCAGGGTGAAGGAGTGGTGGGACAGAGAAAATTAAGACTGAACAAGGAGTTAAAAAAGGAGTAAGAGAAGGGGTAAAAAATCAGACTGGGAATGGAGGAAGCAATAGGACATTGCTTGAATCCTAGGCAGAGCTGGGAACAATGTGACAGACTTGCAGACTGCGTTGAGCTTAAGTGGAGAGTTCATGAATAGAAAGCAAGAATGAATATACACTGACCATATGAAAATGGTTGGACTAAAGGGCCTCAAAAAAGATGGACTAGGGAGAAGCATTTGATACTGATAGCTCAGATGTGAAGATGAGGCTAATGTTAAGAACCTGGTGCCACTGCTAAGAGATGAAAGTTGGGAAGAAAATATTGAATGACCTTAATAAAAAGCCTTAATTATCTATTTCCTAATTTTAGAATGCATTACTTTGCATCTTGAGCATTTTAATGTCAGGAAAATGGGGGTGAGGTGTGCACTGTAAATGCAGTTCTTTAGAATGGGGGCTGTGCTTTGTGCTTTAACATTGTTAAGCAATGAGAAGATGTTCTTTTATAAAGAATCCTTGGTTGCTATGGAAGCAGCTTCAAAAGCCCTTTGTTAGAATATGTGTTTTCTGCTAATAAAAAAAGAGGTCACACATTTTTGGCTGAAAGATGATAACCCAGAAAGAAATAAAAGATTACTGAAGGGGTGGAGAATTAAAAAGTCAGGCAATAGTATGTTGCTCATAAGGAAAAGGCAGTCTGTAACTAAGGGACGAGGAGACAGGTAGGAGATAAAAAGTCTATATTTTAAGAATAGTTTCCAGTTTTTACTGGTTGTCTATTTGCAGAATTAAAATGAACTGCATAAGGAGGAGAATGGCACACCTGCTCTTGCAGCCAGAAAATCAGACCTATGCAAACCAAACACAGACTGAAAGCTTCAGAATAATCCAACTATGTGTTCCAGCAGGCACCTTTCTTACACTGCTCTGAAGTGTCTGAGCAGTTTTCAAGGAAAGATGAACAGGGAGTTCATTTCTCTTTTCTTACTCCACAGTTAAGGGACTGTTTAGGTTTAGTCTTTAGGTTTGGTCACTTGTGGCTTAAAGGAAAGGAGAGAGGAAGAGATGGGGTTGTTTGCTATTTTTTTTTAATATAATTTAGAGCCCTCTAGTCATGGGATCATCAGTGAAAAATCTGCCTCAGCAACTTTATGATGGATAAGCTGAAGTGCTTCTGGGGAGAATTGCTATCATGGAAGACTCTGCATAGTCAGTGTGAGCTAGAGAGTCTATCACTGAAGACCATCTATGCTGGAGCAGGGATGGTCTATGCATATTCTCCAAGCCAGCCATGGCTGATTTGAACCCACCGTACTTGTTTTAGTGCTACAGCCCCATTATGTGTTTGCGTCTGAGGCTGGGGAGGAGGGGCACATACTTCTGTGAATGGGGCCCATGTGGGTGGACTGGGGCTGGAGAGCATATGTAAAAAGCAGATGTGGTGTGTGTTCCTGGGCAGAGCAAAGTGTGACAGCAGGGGCTTGGGAAAGAAGTCTCTGTAATGACTGTGTTAAGATATTTTAATAAAGAAGTTACCTAGTGTAAATAAATCCATATGTTTTGTAATCCATAGTCCCATTCTGTTTCAGCATCTGGCAATGTGGGGATTTAGCAGTGATAGAATTAATGGCACAGCTTCCTATTACATTTAATGGGGGGTGGAAAACAATTAATGGCTCATTTTAAATGACAGTTTCAAGAATAGTCTTCATTAAGGAAGGCTCACAATTAAAGGAGATTATGCTTGCTAAAAGCCAGAAAGAATTACACTAACCAAGAACAACATGTAATAGGGATTCATAGGCACAAGCCTGTGAATTTTTCTTCATTGTATATGTTTTATAACTAGGAAGGCTCAAAACTTGTCCTAAAAGTGATTTGGTAAAGAAATAAAACGTTCTAACAAGATCTTGTTTTCTGTGTAAAAAGCACACATTTTATCTGACTTTTATTTACCTTTTACTAATCTTTTCCTATTTTCCTAATCACCTTTCATGCCACCAAGAAGTGACTTTGTCAAAAAGAAGTGGTGGATGTGGAACAGGTGCTGTGTTTTAATAGAAAATAATGTCAGAAAGTGTTTCTAAGTTGCTTGCTTTAGCAGTGAGCTTTTACAGGAGAAATGAATAACCAGCTATATCTCCAGTCTGTATGAATATAGTGGGTCAATCAGTTTGCATGCAGACTTCCTGTTTGCTTCTAGTTCTTACCCCGTAAAATACTGAACTTTCATTTCAAGAAAACGAGGCACAGCTAGGTAAGCATTGTCAAGCTATTGCTTCATTTTTTGAAGTATATTGTTCTTTACAACACTGAAGAGACCACTGGACAGTAAACTGGAAATTTTCCCATTTTAAACATTACAAGTCTGACCATGAATATTCATATATTGTTCTTTTCCTCCTGAATTTTTCTTGCTTTGGAATTGCAGTCATTACTATTTATCATTTTCTTAAGGTTCTCTATGTCTCAGAATATGTGGGATGTCACTGAGAATGTTTTGAAAGCCTGCAAGTTCATAACAATAACGATAGTTGCAATAGTGCCTCAGTGCACTCAAGGAATCCTGTGACCTTTCTTCAAAAGCCACAGTACACTGCCAAAGGATTTAAACAATTATGTCCAGAAAGCTGTTTATCATTTCTGTAGCTGTCTGAATGTCGTTGCTGAGAAAAGCGCTATGTAATTTTCAGTCAGTTTGTTCCCAATTTCACACATCTCTCAATTTCCTAGGGGGAAAAATATCTACAAACTTAATACATAATAAAAATGTGAAATATGAACATTCGTATCTCACTAATCATCTCTACAATAATTGTGTATATTCTGTGGAATTGCAGTTACTGAAGGGGCACAAAGTTCCTCAGCTTTTTCCTACTGGCTTTTGTCTCTTCAGGAAAAGGAGTGGCAGGACTTTCCTCTCGCCACTGGCCGGTTTGTAGAAGGATTGGGGTTAGGAAAATGATAAAAGGGACTGAACAGTGTCCTGGATTCAGCAGCAGTAGTCATTTTTCTCTTTTTCATAGTAACTGGTGCAGCACTGTGTTTTTGGTTTTCAGCTTGGGAACAGCATGAGGGCTTTAAACCACAACAAATAGTTACCTTGTTTTTGTAGTTCTGATGCCAGTAGCTAGCCCTAGGGGAGACAGGCAGGCTGTTAGAGCTAGCTTTGGCCATATAAGAGATCCCTGGGTTTAAAGAAAAATGCTTGTTCCTCTCTCAGCCAGGTACCCCAGGGGCTTTACTGGATACAAACCAAATGTGCTACATGCTGCTACAAATCTTTACATTCATGCTAGCTTGAATTTCCCCAGCAAAAAAAAATGCAGTCCTACAAGATTTCTGTTCCGCTGTACAAGTTGAGGGATGGAAGGCTGGGTCCCATTCTATCCCTGCTTGTTGGAGGCAGTGAATGCTGGTGCCAAGGCTCAGTGAAGCTCTCCCACACTCGATTGTTGGCTGGAGGACCCAAGGGCACACAGGAGCAGCTGTCAGATGGATCTGAACAGCGTAGGCTCCTTAATGGCCACTGCCCCATTGGGAGATTAGTGTGCCAGAATGCTGCCATATGCCTGACTGTTCTGACAAATCCCCTTCACTCCTCTGACACACATACACAGACTGTTTATCCAAGTTATCCACAGGGCGTGAAAGCATCTGCCTTTAGGTTGGCTCCTCTGATGAAACCTGGGCTGTATGGTGGTTTGCTGTATGCACAGGAGTCTGAAAACAGATTGACTTGCTGTCACTTTATTTGCACTCTCCTGTTGCCATACTTCCAGGCTCTACTGATCCCCTGATTTGGCTCTAGAGATAGTGATGAGGGGTATGAGGACAGTCTGACTTTCTCCCAAGATACAGAAGATTGGCAAGAGTTGGGTATGTTCCTCTCGTGCCCCCAGAACACTGCATTCTCTTCAGTTGGCTAAGTTGTACAAGAAATTTGTGCCACCTGCTTACATATACAGATCACCAGATGTGGCCGGGTATTTCATTCTATGGAGCATATTACCAAGGATGATTGTGTGCTTGGTTTTTACCTCTCTGCAACATGGACCATGTTTTCCTTTCTAGGATCATCTAGAGGGTTTAATGAGACCCAGTACCTTCTCAGGCAGTGATAGTCTCCACTGAGTCTCCACTTTCTGTGTCATTTTGTCATTTCAGATTTTCCTTTCATACAGTAGATATTCAGCATCGGCCATAGGGTGCTGGAGCGGGGCTTGCAGAGACATGCAGAATCAGATCTTCCTAACCAAGCCATCTCATGCATGGTTTTTTATAGTTGTTAAGGTCTGGACTTGCTGACATAGATGGTCCCTTCCAGTCCTAATGTACTAAAAGTAGAAATATGAGTGATACCATTATATATTAGAAATATAGTGATAACCTCTAAGTGTTATGGTGCAGTAGCAGAATTACGCTATATACGGAAACAACAAGTAGCACATTTGTTAATAGCTTTTAAGACGCACATACCCCCAAACCACATTCATCTCCTTTGTGACCTCAGTTGCCCTGAAGTCATGTTTGCCTTGTTCCTCACTGATGACAATTGAAGCAAAAAAGTGGCCATGACCTTAATTTAGTTCTCAGTAAGGTGCTTACATTCACATCTTTCTGCGTGCTAGTTCTGCCAGGTTTCTGATGAGAAGTCTGTCCCTCCTTCCAAGAAGCTAACACCACTGCCATGTCTATCCCTGCTAGGCACAACTAAGCTATGTTCTTCAAACACAGTTGCTGGAATAATAATAAAATTTCTGTTTCTTTTTATGTGAAGTGCTTTATCTAAAGAGAACCAATATACTTTCTACTGCTTCTTTATCTTGCTGTCATAGGAAAAAGGAGACATCAAATTTGTTCCTTCTGTTCTTCTGGTGCTTCTGTACCAATGTATTTTCCTATAACATTTGTACAGTTATGCCTTACAGAGGAATGTTAGCAGAATTCAAATATTTAGGTGTTTATTATCCCCTGCACCTGTATTTTCCATTAGCATCTATGGAATTTAAACTTGCATGTAGGGAAAGGAAAATAAACAGTTAATGATCTAAGTGAGAGAGAAACACAGGGTCCCCAGAAAACAAGTTAGCTGTAGAGGGGAGGAAAACTATCTTCCTGAATTAATTATATATAATAGCAATTGAAAAGACCTGATAGACTTGGATCATCTCTCTCTGCACTCTGTAGGGAAGGGATTATATCTGTTTCACATTTTTTGTACATAATCTACTCTTAGAGATCTTTAGTGACAGTGAATTAAATGCCTTCAGAGCCTTATCGTATCATTGGCAACTAATAACTGCGACTGTCAAGAAATGTTTTCCTGATGTGCAGCTTTACCAGAAAGAGAACTGCATCCTCAGATCAGAAAATAAAGGAGTTACTTGTGCATGTAACTGTGACAGAGAGAAAGCAAAGAGGTAGTGCAAAGTGATCATAGACTCAGAATATCTGAAGTTGGAAAGGACCTATAAGGATCCTCAAGATGCTCCCAGAAGGAGAATTGCCTCCCTGCAGATCAACTTATTTCAGAGTGGCCACAATAAGGAGCTTTGGAGCATTACAAACCCCACGGCTTTGTTTTAATTTATGTGCCTGTGAAAACAAAGAAAAATAAAGGAGTCAGTCTCATAATGAAAGAATGTATGCTGTAAAGTGCATTGTCTCCAAGAATCCCAACGAAGAAAAGGAATCCTGGGGATCAATACTGAATCACAAATTTGCTGTTGCACCATTTTGATGAAAGCTAGGGAACAGCCAAGTGTGAGATACTGAAACTTCAAAGAGGTGTTCTGGCTGTTTCCACAGGCAGAAAATTGGGTGGTAGAACCATGCAGCAATATTTTTTTCTCCCATACTGGTCCTTCTAACATCTCACATGGTGACTCCTGATGTTTCATTTAAATCTGAGACAAGCAGATATACGTGTGCATATCACTACATCCACCTATGGGAAAGGTTGTTTCTTCTAGACAGACTTCTTCTGCTCCAAAAGTGGTTAGTCAGGAATGTATTCTGAGCTGCAGTAAAAGTTTTCCCTACTGTAAATTTAGCTAAACTCATACTACCTTGGATTTTTACTGCAGTGCCAAACCAGTCTATTTCTCTCTTTTCATTAAACTAACAGTAAAAATGTTAGGGGAACTTAAATGAAATAGGTAATTGGCTTATTTCTGGAATAGTCACTGACCTATATACTCAAAGCAATAAGAGATCTTTAATTTCAGGTTAGGAATAGAGACGTGGATTCTACTGTCTAAGCTCAGAAGGACAGATAAAGCTGAGGAAGAGCCTTGGTGGATTAAAACCATTAAAGATATTCCTGATGTGATAATGACACTTTTATTAAAGGGTGAAAAGTAATGCTTTGCTTTGGAAATATAATTTTCCCTCATGTTTTAACAGCTATATCTCTGGGATGATCATTATCCTTTATTCTCTTCTTAAATTCATTATTATTTTTCCACAATGGAACCTATTGAGGTTTCCATATTATATTTCTAAATTGTTCTTGGAGAAATGAAGCAGAATGCAGTCATTTAGAACTAATGAGATAATTAAAAATAGAAAATAAATACTTCAGTAATTACAAGGTGGCTCAATTAAAGTAACAAAGAGAACCAATTGTGATTGATCCATTCAAAGTCATACTTTATTGTTACAAATTGGATTTGAATTCTGTCTAGTTTGGAACAGGCAAATGATTTCAAGGTTGCAAGCCCAGATAAAAAATATGAATGATGAATTACTTGCATTCACCTTTGGCTTATTTTCAAGGGAGAGCTGATGTTAATGTACCAGCTTTGTACCAGGGATTCTGTAAGATTTCAACAGCTTTTTTTCTGGGATCTGTTTGGGGGTTTTCTGTTTTGTTATTTTGTTTTGTTTTGTTTTGTTTTCTTAATTTCCAATGGGTAATTTTATTGCCTATCAGTCAGACTCTATGCATAAATGTATGCAACAAAGGAAGCAAATTATTGCAAAGACTGATGGACACAGACAGACTGCTGTCAGAATTACAAATCCTGGAGCATTGCAAAACCCAGGGTACTGATTATCTCATCAATGAACCAATAGATTCACAGAGGTTTTGTTCACAGCTGATTTGATGTACTGCTTTCCACAGCTAAAGAGTAATTTGAATAAAAGAAACTAGCAATGATACAAAGTGAGCATTGCATAATCTAATTTGGTGAATTAAGGACACAGTACTAGATTCCTTCCTTTCTTTATATAATGACTAGAAGAGTCGCATACCTCAGTAAGCCTCTGAGTAACCCCATACAGTGAGCAAGAACCTACTTAGAAATCCCAGTTTCTGATATTCCTGAGTGGTCAACACCAAGAGATGTCTCTCTGTATCTGAAAGCAAAGACAAGGATTGTCTCCCAGGAAACACCAGGTGCTGTCTAAAGTAGATGATCACAGCTGCAGCTTGCCCCTTAAAGCATGACCAGAAGAGGTGTTGCTGCCCTGTTACTTTGTAAGAAAAAGGTGACTATCGTATTCAGGCAAGAGAAAGCACAAGAGCCAGATTCTGTTCTCAGTCTGTTAAGTCTTAAATTTATGCTTTCTACGATAGTAGGCAGTTTTCTCCTGGTAAAGAGCAGTTATTATAACACTTTATTGGGTAGAAACAATATTCTGCAACTTTCTTGGTGAAGATAAGCCATTTTCTAGGTAAAGAAGTAAGTTTAGCAGGTTTTTCTTCCCTTAACAAAGTTAAAAAAGAAAAAAATTGATTTGGAAATTAGTAAATTTAGTATTGATGCAACAACATTGCTATGACATAATACCAGGAAAAAAAGAAAATATGTGAAAAAATTCCAGTTATGAAGTATCACTTTCTGTTCTGCAAAGAACTTACATTATCTTTTACTTACTAGCAGTAGGTAGCCTCCCTGGATATCAATGCAGGACAATAAAGTTCAGTACGTTTTCCTGCTTTATCATCTTTGTGAGGTTATTCCTACTAAGCTTTTCCAAAATAATTACTGAAAATCAATTGTCCATGACTGAACTAAAAAGGATGCACATGTAAAGGTATTTTGGGAAATGTAATTATTTATGAGTTGTGGCATTTATGGTTGTCCAGTTAATAAAATTGTTTTTTACACTACGTCTTTACCTGATCATCTTACTTTTTCAAGACCATTTCTTCTTTCATCATAGAGGAAACATAAGATAAAGTGATCAGACTCAGTTTTCAGAAGCAGTTTTTGCAGGATGATTTGTCAGACACAATGAATGGAGTATTTTATTCTATTATGTGGAAGGAATCTTGATACTTGAGAACAATTCCTTTGGCAAGAAGAGGGGTTTACAAAGTTCTCATACTCTGTCCTGACTGTTATTCAGTTTAGTGGTGCTGAATACCAGAATACAAACTAAGCTTCATTTTCAGCTGGGTCCAAGAGAATAGCAATTTCTGTAGAAGTACTTTGCTAGATGCATTTCAAAATAGAAACATAAAGGATGCAACAGCTAATAGGGAAATGTGTAGAAAGTGTTAGACTGCTGGTCACCTCTGCCTCCACTCTCCCACCATGCTTCTTAGTCCATCTCAATGACTTTAAATATGCTATTACCTTGTCTTTGCTAAATATAGCTCAGTAACTCACATATTTTATATCATCTTTATTTTTCACAGTTTTTCCCATAATGGCATTGTTTTCTAGGTCTGTATCTCTAGCAGGATGAAGGAAAATTCTTCTTATTTTAAAATTCGTTTTCTTCTTGCAGTACAGCTGACATTGCAAGATATTTTAAATCAGAGAAATTAAAAAATGCAAGACTTCAGAAGATGCCAAGACATCACCTAGTCCATCCTGTTTTCTAGGAAGCATAAGAATATGTACATGACAGTGATGACAATGATTGAAAAACCTTGCTGATTATTCCAAAATCTTCCTCATAGCAGAAGTCAACCTCATGGGCATGTTGCTCCTACTAATTTCTTAGTGTCGGGAACTGTGTTGGCCATCTGTCCCTTTCCCTGGGGTCACTGTCATCCTTGGCAAGGTTTCAAAACTCTTGCCAGGGTTTTTCCTATTTCTTCCCTCATTGTTTCCTCTTCAGACTCAAGGATAAAATTTGTACAGGCCTGGATGAGCTCTGTCCACTTCAAACAGACATAATTGCCTTTCAGTATTTTGCTGCTTCTGCCCTCAGGAAATTTCTTGTGGTCCTCTGTAGAATATAAAAGTATTTGCAGCAAGTCAACCTGCTGATCACAGTTTTCCTTTTCAGTCTTGCTCTCTGATCCTTCATTCTCACACACTTCATCCCATTTTAAGAAGGATTTCAGCAGAGCTCTTTTCCTAGCCTTCTTCCTTACCTTTCTCCCTCCTTCATCTGTGTTTGTCCTCCATAAAATGTGTTTCTGGTGTTTAGTGGGAATACTTCTCTTTGTTGATGGCTTGTCTTGTCCTTCTTCCCTGGGTCATCATAGTACAAGACAGGTGAATGGAGGGGTTGGGGGGGGAAGTAGAATTGCTAAGCACTATTGTCCTCATGTTATTAAGACTATTATCTAGATTAGCTCTTTTCTGACACGGAAAACAGAAAACCAAGTATTTTCAAAAATATAAATATGTACTTATATACTTAAATCCTGTTGTCTATCATATTTTGCCCTCAATGTCTTTGGTTTCTGTTTTTATAATTATACTGAACTACACAGAACTGATTTTAAACCAAGTAAACTTGTAGCTGCTACATGAAATTAATGCTACTGCAGTACATCAGGAGGCATCTTAAAGATCATTGACATAAGGTCCTCAAGATTATAGTATTATTTATAGTTCTCGTTCACAGCTGCAGTGTAGAAATACCTGGTGAAACAATGCAAAAAACCAGCACAGCCTACTCTTTGCTATCTGCTTCTTCAATCACTCCTCACATACAAAGATCCTGCCAAAATGCTGTGGGACTTGAAATTCCAAAAGCCTCAAGACATCAGAAGCTCTGTTTCACCTAAGAATCTAGTTCAGTAGGAAGAAGTTCGTCTGCCACTGAAATACTGTCACTAGCTGCAGGGCAGTGTGCCGCAGCTACTCAAAACTGAATATTACTGTAGGGCAGAGCGGGAAGAACTTTTTAACCAACTGAACTTAGAGGTATTTTAAAGAGCTAGGAAATATTTAACCCATCTGAAACTTTCTTAGCAGTGAAGTAGGCAGGACTAATTTATGAGATTTCATCTTGTTGGTTGCACCAACAATTAACCCTCTCTAAATTGTATTTTGCACAGTAATTTCTGTTATTCTTACATTGGGTGAAGATGCAAAGAACAAAACCATTTCTGATGCTTTCTGCATAACATCTGTTGTAGCTACAGATAAAAAAGCACAAAGTTGCTATCAGTAGATATTTCTGTGCAAGTAAGAAGTCAGTTTTTGATTGATATGTTCAACCAATGAAGCAGTTAATGGAAGATTCACAGTACTAAAGTTCATTCATCCTACTCCAAAAAAATCGGGTTTGTGATGGGCATGTGAAAACAGGCGATACATGTCATGGCTGAAGTGTAGATTGCACTTGACCTTGTGTTAATTCTGCTGGAACAACATCTACGCACACAGAGAAATATACGTGAATGTTTTGGAGCTGATTCTACAACTAGGGTCATCTGGGTCACTTTCTTCCTTGGTTTCAAAGCTTCCTAACAGTGTACACAAACTGGCATTTTGACTGTAGAAATGAGGACAAGGCTCTTTGGAGGGGAAGGAAAAGAGCCAGGCCAGAAAGCTGGGAAGAACCCAGGCAATTTAAACTTCCTACTCCCACTGCTTCTCTCTTGTTGCTTCAGAAACAGGATCCCTTGCTCAGCTACAGCACAGAAAAAGCAGAGGGCTTCACAGGTAGGAGGCAGAGACTGGCTATTCAAGCAATACACTGCATGTCCTCATCTGCCACCTCAGGCAGTCTGTCACTGTAGGTTGCTGTTTACTTTGCCTGTGACTAAATAAGAACTGTTGGTTGGATACAAATTATTATTCTTTCCCTATGGAAGAGCTTTGTAAAAATTACCACCTCCCTCACAAATTTGCAGGTTTCACCACTGAATGTTTCCTATAAATAGTTCTAAATCACTCTAAAGCAGTTTAAAGACCTGTGGAATCATGAATTTTTGAATATGGAGGGTTCGCGTTAGCAGCCCCAAGGATGAGGATTGCTGATTCTAAAATAGGAAGAGCTTTTTAATGTTAATAATGGCAAAATCTTGCTTTGCTTATGCAACCTGATTTTATTTGACTTTTATTGTTTTTTTCCATACAAATACCCTGGTTTGGATGATTAGTTGTTATTGCTACAGTTCAGGAAAACGGCTACTTCAGGATAAAAAATTGGATTTGCAGCTCTCCTCTCTGAATCAGTGATATTCCACAGCATGCTAATACATCTACAAGAATTACATTGATGCTACAAGCCCTGTTGCCAGGATACTTCTACAAGACATTTTTCTTTAAATGTCAGTTGAAAATGGTGTGAAATAGCTGTTATTTGAAGTATTTCAGACTACTGTTCGCCCTTAATTCTATAAGTAACACAATAGCTAGAAAGCATGAAGTGGAACACCAAATCCATATGAGCAATGCTTCCTATTAATATTATACCTACAGGATGATTTCAAGTCTTTTAGTGAGCTGAGAGAGAGACAAAATCCCCTGAAGTACGATCCTTTTCAAAATTCCCATGCTGTAATTCTGTCTCTCACCATCTGGTTTATAGGACTGTGTTTTCATATAAAATAGAGATTGAGTCTTACAGATTACAAAGAAGAAATAGGACTCAGTTACAAGATCTATTATGTAGCCATTATGTAAGGCAGAAGGAGGTCTTGCAAGCCAGTTTTCCCACAAAAAAATACTTAATTTTTTTGCAGAATTTCAAAATTTCCCAAGCAGGTTTGTACTAAGCTGCCAGTGAGTTGCCTGGAGACACGGTGCTCAAGATCTCAGAAGCTGTCTCATAATTCTGAACCTCAAAAGCTCTGCTGCTATTTGATATTAAAAGGTGAAGTACCAAGGCAGACGTTATACCTGTGTCACAGAGAGCACAAAGTGCTCTGTGCAGGGAAAGCTATGAGGGAAAGGCAGGAGGCGGGCTGCATGCCTTCTACTGAGCATTGCTCCTTAATGAACTACAAAGTGGTACACAAATCCCAAAGTAACTTGGCTGACAACAGTTGCAAAGTCTGAGATTTAGACAAGATAAAGACCCAAGAGGATATAATTTCTCTGGCTAATTTATCTTCAGCATGTAAAATAGCATTCCCTGCTGCATCAATTCCTCACTAGTCACAGTCTTTTTACCCTGCTACTGCAAGAACCCAAGAGCCTAGAGTATGACAGAAGAAACTGTGGGTTAAGGAGAACATTTGGCATTGTGTAAGAGCTCAAACAGCTTTACTTGGCTCTTAAACACAGATACAAATGTGCTGTGTGAGCTATTATTGTCGCTATCTGCAAAATCACATCCTAACAGTCTGTCAAACTAAAGGTGTGCGAGATCTTTTTCATCCTCCTTGGTGGCCCCAGAAGTAAAGAGATACCAAATCACTGAGCCTTTACCTTTCGGCTAATAATTGAATTTCCTTTCTGATGACAAGAGCCAAGGTATCACAGCTCAGTCTGCTGACATGGTATAAAAGTGAACTGGAAATAGAAAATCTGTGTAATAGAAAATCTTGGGAGCTTGTGCACACAGAACTGTGTGAGCATTAATCCTTAGAATGCTGACAAAAGGAAAAAAAAACAATGCAAAAAATAAACATGGGATTAAATGGGGGGGTGGGGGGGTGGTTGGGTAAATATTTAGAACAGAATATAGAGTGTAAGGACATGAATTACTGAAGTAATCCTGACATTGCAGACACCTCAGTGATACAGTTTTCATCTCCAAGGGCTCTAGGAATCCTTAGATGGATTGTTCATTGTCAGTAGCTCTCAGTAATTTTTCTGCAGTGTTAAAATACACTATGAAAGACAGGTCCTGCCTGCATTTGTGTTCTGTTCCAGTTCTGAGCACATAGGCTGAACCTCATTTTTCCTCTGAGCCTGAAGATTTTCTGCCAACAGTGAATGATCCTTACTTGTGCCAAGACATAAAGAATGTCAAGATTGGAGGAGGCAATATCCAGAGAGATTATGTACAGTATATCTTCATGGCTGTAAAGATGATGCCATCCTTCCCTTTTGGCTGGAGGTGGCCCTTGACCCCTTGACAGTGCAAGCTAGTGGCATGAGATGCTGAGTTCACGTTCCAGTTCATGAGCCCTTTCCTGCACAGTATTCACTTTACCTATACTGGGATTCTCTATAAAATAAGAGAAACAGGTGAGTGAAAGTTGATTTTGGAAAACACCAGACATTCATTGCTGCACTGTTTCCTGTATTTCTTTCCATATGAGCCAGTCCTAGAGATATAACTCCAATCAAGTGGTGAGACCAAGGAACTTCTTGGTAAGAGGGTGTGTGTGTGTTTATGCTTCATTTAGCAAGGACTGCATTCTGCCAGTCATGCTGTACAATACAGTGACTGCGAATAATCCACTGCAAGTAAGCATGCAGTTGCCATTTTTTGTCTAACGTGTGATCATGATATTGATTGCAAACTATTTGTAGAAAAACAGGCGCTTCTTTGAATCCCTAAATACAACAGGAGCAAGTAGCGTTATATGACTTCCTCATTCAAAACACCACACTTGCTTTCTTGGTAGTCATGCTCCCTCCTACTTGCTTTTCTCCAAGAAAAAGCTTCTTTCATTTTTGGATTCCTCACAGTTCCAAGTACACTGTCCTGTTCTGTCACACGCAGTCATGTCCAAGTCCACCGACACGTGTCCAGGCCAGTGAAGTGATCAAGGACTGTCCTCATGCAAACCCAACCACTTATCCCTATGCATCCGCAGCTCAAATAAACTGTCTAGTCATGCTTCAGTAGAGGTTTCTCTTCCTTAAGTGGAGGGTAGAATAGTACTTATTTGTACAGTTTTATCCTTGTAAAGCAAAGCCAGCAGTTGCTGACTGCAAAGTTCTGTCTTGCAAAGCAAGACCAACAATTATATGATATAACTGAAGTCCATGAAAGTCACACGATTCTGGGCAATCCCAGAATTCCTCAACCAGTATGAAAATATCTTTATTTTAAGCACATGATTAATTGAACTGCATGAAATTCTGCTTCAAAAAGGTAATGTGATTACATAGCAATGTCTGATCCCTTCTCCATAAAGATATTAACAAAAAAAGTTATGGCTGACTAGTCTCTAACACATGCTAGTGTTTGAAGAGTTAATTAGCAAACATGGTGCAAGGAAGAATGTTATGGGGACTTAACACCATTTGGGCAGACTAAGAGCAAATAGATCAATTCTGCCTGTGTAAGCAGCCTGTATGCAACACAGGCAGAGCTCATATGAATTCTGACTCAAAAATCAAAAAAATCCCATCAAAAATCACATTTCACACACATACAGGTAATTCTTCAAGAAATGTGTTCTTTAAGTTATTTATATATTCCTGTCATCTAAGAGCTTCTGCTTCCAATACCATCAAGTTGTTTGGTTTCAACATAACTCTTTTCTGTAATTATCCAAACTGTCCAGGTGACAGTTGATGCTATTATGGATATATGAATGAAGGATGAAGACAAATTGGTCAGGAGAACTCTTTGGTTTACACTTTTTAAATCCTGCCCTCTCTTGAGTCTCAAGATTTTCTGTCTCTACCTTTACTCCTGCAGCTCTCCCTTCAACCTGTTCATGCTCTCATGCTTCTACCATCACCTTAACTTTCACCTTACGTCTACTATCATTATTCATTCATCAGAGGATACCCATTTTAACTTGATATTTCAAAATATGAAATAAACCACAGCATTTTTCAAAAACTGGCCCTTTTTCTTAAATGTGTGTCTTTTTTCCTTCATTTTTTCTTTTTAAAAGGAAGCAGAGGGTTTGATTGACCAGTCTATAAAACCATAGCCACAGGATTTTCATTTAAAAGGCATACTTTATACCTTTCAGAAAACCTTTCAGAAGACATTTCCTAAATATCTTCAAAAAGTTGTTATTTCTTTTCAGATTAAGAAATGAAAACTACTCAAATGTACTTTTTGAAAAAGAAGTAAATCTTAAGCTACCTCAAAGCAGTTCTAGTTAGTCTCCCATATTGTGAAATGGCCCAAATCGCTCATAATGACTACCAGGATTTTAAAGAAGAAATTAAAATTGCTTTTGGAAAAATACATATTCTCCTTTAGAAGGCTATTCTAGAAAGAGAGAGAAGGGAACAGCTCCTATATGTTTTGAGTATGCAATCAAGGAAATAACAGACAGAAATTAAGTCAATCAACTCTATAAAGCTCAAGAAAATTAACATTTCTATAAATAGTCCTTGTGGAAAGTTTAGGCTTCAATTTCAATGTCATAACAATTTTATTTGAGGAAAGAAGAATGTCAGATAAGTGCCTCCAAAATATCTTCAGACTCTTACCTGTGTTTTAAATGCTATTATATAAATCAAGTCTGTATTTCTATGGAGAACACATCTGGCCATAACATTCCAGTAGCACTGCTACCAAAATAATTCTCTCCAGTGATGGGAGGAAATTGCTCATAATCAAAGAGGGAACTACAAGTAAAAATTCTTTAGATCCTATTTCTGATACTGACATTCTGTGTCATCTCCTGGAAAGTCAAAAGTTTTATTAATGATAAAGCAGAGATTATGATACTTGCTTCACAGGGGAGTTGTGAGCATGCTTGTGAAGCACTTTGTATCTGCAGGAAGAAAGTCACTGTTCAAATACAAAACATCAACAACTTCTTATCATTTCTGTTATAAATAACTGATCTACTTGTTTATTTCTATAGGACAGGTAATAACTCATTCCTCCTTTATGAGATATAAAGTAGTTGCTCTGTTAAACAACACTAAAATTTAAATCTTACAGATATTTTGAAGTGTATCAATATGGAAAAGGCAGGGGGGAGTAGACTGCTCTCATCATCAAAGAATATCCTTTGCACATTCCTGGCACTACATCAAGGTTAAGTTAAAAGCAGCACTTGAAGGCAGTTGCATGTGGTAGATTGTACAACAAGGCTCATTAGCCAATGGTGAGTCTTATGTAAAGGTCTTTAATGTGGTACAATGGCATTTTTCAGCCTCTTTTAAAAGGGAAAAAGTTAATAATGTGAAAGTTTTATTACTTTTCTTCTTTTAAAGAAGTGCCTTTTTGTAGTGAAACATTGTGGCTAGTTAAAGCAAAAGCTCAGGGAATTTCCTTCACTCTGGGAATGACTGTAATTATAGGAGGGGAAGAGACCACAGCAGTAAACTGGCAACATACCAAGGTCTTAACCCCTGAGACAGGAGGTGGAGAAATAGGTGTTAGCAGTCTTACACAAGTCCTTAAAGCATAAACATATGGTAAATCCATTACCTAAACTACAAAGAATGGAACCTTGCTAATAAACCTATTTACTAGGTTAAATAAATACTGAAAGTGTTTTAAAAAGGCGAGCTGTGTGATTTTCAAAAATCAAACATTTTTCACTTGTCAAGATTTGTTGTTGGGAATCTGTGAAACATGATGGCCCTTCCAACCCCATGAACACACACAGTCATGTTCTCCCCCCTCGCCCCCAGCTTGATGCTCACCACCACCACGTGAAACCAACAGCATTTATTTGTGAACTGCCTGTGCCACTGTCTGTGCTTACACAGTTCTCCATCACCCGATTTGGCTGCTGGCACTCATGCTGAAAAACAAAACATAGGTGGGATTCAAGCATATTTATCACCTTACTGCCCAGTCCTGTGCTCCACGACATGTTTTATTTTAATCAGTATAAATAAGGCCTAATTTCAGAAGTAATAATAGTCAGCATGAAAAAAAAAAAACAAGTCTAGCCTCCTTAGAGGTGGCATACTACCAGCAGTTCCAGTGAATATTTTTAAATCACCTTTATTGCAACAATGTCATAGATAATGAAGGGCACCAAGGCTTTCAGTGTTTTACAGAATACTAAACTGACAGTTGCCTTGCTGAATAACTTTCCTCCTGCAAAATGTGGGAATGGGATATCATAAAATCATAACATGGCTTTGAAACGACCTTTTAAAAATCATCTATTTACAACCCCCTCTGAAATGGGCAGGGACACCTTCCACAAGACCAGGTTGCTCCTCTTCTGCGCAGCTTCTCTGGGTAACCTGTTGCAATGCCTCACCACTCTCACAGTAAAGAATTTCTTCCTAATATCTAATCTACATCTCCCCTTTTTCAGTTTAAAGCCATTCCCTGTTGTTCTATCCCTACACACCCTTGTAAAAAGTCTCTCTACAGCTTTCTTGCAGCCCCTTTCAGGTACTGAAAGCTGCTATAAGGTCTTCCTGGAGCCTTTTCTCCAGGCTGAACAAGCTCAGCTCTCTCAGCCTGTCTGCACAGGAGAAGTGCAGGAAGTTTTAAAGCCTCTATAGTGGTTTCATGGGTTTGTAGCAAAGAGGTGGCATTGATCTAAAGCCAGCTGAAGTCAATGAGCCAATTCCCTGCTTGATTCTCTGTCCTTTGAAACTAGGTGTTGCAGATGCATATTTGGGATGCCAATGTGGTAGTTTTGCAATCAGGTATCTCCTCACTGGGGTGACTGTTCAGTATCCACCCTCTGTTTTGCAGAATTCACATCAATTTGCCTTCTAATTTACCAGCCTGTGAAAGGTATTTCTTTCCAGCTGCCAATAAGTAACATGTTGTGATCCAACTTGTGTTGCATCAGGTTCAAACAAAGCATTATTCAGGGAAAAAAAAAATAGAAAAGAAAAAGGTTTTTAAATTTCATGTGCCTGTGGAAATTCAGCTATGTTTGGTCATTGGTTTGACTGAAATCCGTCTAAGTGCATACCCAAACACAAGCCACTTGTTCTCAAGCAGTGTTTATGGCTGAGGAAGCAAGGTGGGAGATCTATTACTTTTGCCTGTACTCCCCATCAAACCGCCCTCTGTAAATACACAGTCAAACATTAATGATGACCCTCATCTGCTTCAGGTTCCTTAGTGGAGATTTTTGTTCCTTCATGGAATGCCACTGACATCTAGCATGGAGTCCTAGTGCAAACAGAGTGGAGGGTGTCAGATTAAAAAGCACTGAAATACTGTAATTTAAAAACATGTTATTGCAGAAAAGAGGTAACAAGCTGCAATTTAAGGAAAGTACTTCAAATTATGTAATTATGATGGTTTTATTTGGATAAAAGAAAAAGGTCAGTATAAAGTTGTGGTTGTAACAATAAGTTATGTGATTTTAAAGAGTGGCAATATATAAACGACTCATAGTAATTTTGTGTTAGGTTTAATCTATTGTTTAATGAATATTGGAGAAAATTATTTGGTTTTGCAATAAAAATATATCAAAGCAGAAAATAATCTCTGTAGATTAATCCATAGAGATGATAAGGGTCAGTCTTTTAAGAAGTGCTGTTATTTGTGATGAACTGTTATCCAGCTGCTAATGTAGCTTTCTGTATTAACTGGCAGCATCAACATTGCACTGCACTCAAAAAGCAACAAATAGAGAAACCAACTGAATGTTGTAACTGATGCCATTCGAGAAACATTTAAATATTTTACACATATGACTACACCAGGAGTACTACAGACACCAGCTGTTATTGGACAAGATATGCCTTTGCATTTCAGGTATTGCAATTCTTCAGAACTGAATAATGCATTTAGAGAAAACTTTAGAGTTGTTTGAAGAAAGCAGCTCAGAAAGCTTTTATTTGATTTTTTTCTCCAATTTTCTTCCTTTTTCTTTTTTCTTTTTTTTCCTTTTTTATTTTTTATCGGGGGGGAGGGGGCAGGGGAAGCAAAACTTGCTACCTTTTTAGCCATCACAGGGTCTCTATGATCACAAAAAAGTTCCGTATCTAGCTCTGCATCTGGAACTGGATACAGAATAAGCCAGAGTTGTGAAGGGTGATCAGTGAGCATCAGAGTTACAGTGAAGCAAATGGCACATCACACCACCTAAAAACCAAAAGGCATTCTACATATTTTTCATATAACATCATATTTGCAAACCTAAGGATGTGGATCTTACTGATATCCTGGGGGGGGGGGGGGGGTGCAGCAGAGCCTTTACTGTTCACAAATGATCCCAAGAGTACATATAGCATCTGAGGGTGTTGATGGAGAGGAAAGGGCACAGTTTTTATCTTTTTTTTTTTAACTTCTTTTTATCACCTTTCCCTCCAAATGTGCACAGGGTGATAGTCATTTGTTCAGCAGTCATTTGAAGTTGTCACTTCAGCTAGGCACAAAAGTGTGGGAACCCTCTGGCATAGACATTTGCACTTGAGTTAGGCAAGTGATAAAATAGGGTGTGATTCACCCAAAATAATCTTCTAATGAAAGCAGTTAATTGCTTGCTGGAAACGCTGCTCTCATTGGACTACAGAAAGAGCCAGTGCAGATCTGGGTGGTTACCCAGAAGTAACCTCCTATAACATGGACTTCTAAAGGTATCTTGAATCTTGCTTGGAGCATGGAACCAACAGCCCATATTTTCATGAAGGTACATGGAAGCCTTCAAGGCCTGGAGATTAAGAGAGATTAATCTCTTCTTTCTCAAGAGATGGGGTCCCTCGGACAGTACTTACTGCAAGCTGATGCAGAAGCATTCTCTACTTATCTCAAATTGTGGAAATAATCATGCAGAAGTAGCCTTGCTGCCTTCGCTCAGGTCAAGTGCTAACAGCTCAGGAAAGCCTTGCTGGGACAAATGTAGAATCATGGTATAGTTAAGAGTTGGAAGGGATCTTACAGCTCATATAGTTCCAGTAGATGAGATAAAAATGGACATACTAATGATTTTTATTTCAGGGGTTGTATGTAGGTTATTAAAACTGTGCTTAAAATCACTGGTGGTACCTCTCTGAGCTAAATATCCTGTAGAAGTGCTATGAAGGTCTTATTATTGTGGGCAGTAAGTTGGAGCCAGAGATACACTATAACAAATCCCTTTCGGGCACAAAGTGTTAAGCCTGAAACCAGCAATTTAGGTAACTGATGTACAAAATCCCCACAAAATCATTTAATCACATAGGAACTTGCAAGGTACCTTAGCTGTTTATATATTCTACATTAAGCAAGCATTGGTTAAGAACAGAAATACTGAGGGAATAATGGGAACCCCAAAACTTTCTTTCCTCATCAGAGTAACCTAATCATTTGCTTGTAGAGCTGACCTACCCTCTTAGTCCCATCAGATATAAAATCTAGCCATTTCAGATCCTCAGCAAGCTCTGTAGCTACTAAGTTCTTGTGTGAAAGGCATGCAGCTCTAATTCTTGCCTGTGCTTTTAAATACACACAAAATAGCTGCCTGCTCTCTAAGAGATGTCTTATTGTATGACTTAGGTTTTTTAAACTTAGCCTTCAGAGATGTCTAAGTCATGGATGCAGGTAGTCTTCTAAGCCCAAGATGAAACACAAAACTTCACAGGCATACACCTTTTCTTGGATGCTTTACTTTGTGAATAATTCCACTGCCAGTAAAACAGCTATTTCACAGGACACTGTTCCGCGTGATGTGCTGGATGTTCAGATATATCTCTCTCCTCCTGTCTGCTGTACTTTGAACTGATGTCTGAGTCAGGTTAGTCAATTGTACTCCTAGAGCAAGCACCAACACATCAGGAGTGGCATCAATAGGCAATGGCATGCCCTGGGGGGAGTTTGGAGGGGGTTCTTAAGCTGATCATTCTTTTTTTTCTCCAAGACAAAGGTTATTTTCCTTCACAAGTTACCTGTGAGGCAAACTGGGTAACAGCAACAAGACTGATACCCACACAGACAGGACTTGGAGAACATGAACCAGTGAGGCAAATTCCTTTTTTTTGCATAAGGCCAGTGATGTGTCCCAGTCACCTTTCCAGTCTGCAGCAGATTCTCACACTCATCCACAGGAACAGGGCTCACAACAGCACAGTGGGCTGCAGGAAAACCTCTGTCTTGATAATTACATGCACTGCACTTCGGAGGAGCTTGGCTATTCAGGTGCCCAAGTGTAGACATGAAACTGTCTATTCCTGGTACCTTGACAAAAGAGTGACTGGAGGCAAACATAGAATCGTAGAATAGTAAGGGTTGGAAAGGACCTTAAGATCATCTAGTTCCAACCCCCTGCCATGGGCAGGGTCACCTCCCACTAAACCATGCCACCCAAGGCTCTGCTCAACCTGGCCTTGAACACCGCTGGGGATGGAGCATTCACAACAATGAAGTTGAAGCATTGACCTCTGATTTGAGACATTATCCTCTGAGGTGCTCTTGCCTGGCTGTCTCCAGCTATTCCTGGGGTCTAGTATGAAAAGAGACTTCCTGATGTCAGGAATTCTACAGTTTCAAAAGAAAGACTGAGATTTTCCTTTTTCAGATATGATTTAGTGCTGTTGGAGAATTGCAGCTATTCAGTACTAAATACCTTAAGGGGAACTGAATTTTCAGAGTGTGGGTCCCCAAACCTTCACAAGTGCAAGAGTCTAAATGAGTTTGAGTTTAACCTTAAACTATGCACTGCAGTAAGTTTTTGTTTATTTGCTTTTCAGACCGTTTCACAAGTGCCTTCTAGCTGGGTATCAGAGCCTCTTTTTTTAGGAGCTTCTATACAAAACCTGAGAGTTCTCATCGTTCTGAAAGCCGTGGTTGATAAATCACCAGAGTCACCAACCATTGCTATGTGCAATTTTCTGGGAAAGAAAATACGGTTTTCTAGAATAAACACTTACAAAAAGATTATTTGCTTAAACAGTTCACATTTTTCAGAAGGAATTATGGTATTCATAAATTCAAATATAGCAGTTTGTATGTTCTGAACAATATATTCTCCTTTCTCTGAGGCACCTGTGCTGCTATAGGCAATCATTTGTAGTGATACACAGCAGGTGCTAGTGAAGGAGTAATGTTACTTTACTGTGAATTGAAGCCAAGTAGCATAAGCAGGGATCAAATTTCTGGTAGGTTTTAAGGTTTTAGGATTGCCTTTTCTTTCTGCAGTTATATCAATCTAATTTCTGATTACAAAGAAAATCTATATTCAATTTTCTTCTTGTTTAACTCTGTTACGGAAGGTGAAGTTAATGCGCAGAATGTGTTTATCTGAGCATTCTTATTATTCTGATAAAGGTGTCTTCAGTGAAAAGAGATGTATTACGAACTCAGCTGAGGGTGAGGCAACCCTTTAGAAAAGTACACATTTTAAAAATTGAAAAAAAAAAAAGAAAAACAACAGCAACAACTAGAATGTCTTGGTTTCTGCATTCCTTGCAATATAAAGCACTTGCTGGTTTTGCTTGGCATTACAGATGTGTGAGGGACGTACAATCTGATCAAAGAATCATAGGATAGTTACAGTTGGAAAGGACCTTAAGATCATCCAGTTCCAACCCTTACTTTGATAAGTCCAGGTAGATGATGTCAACTGCTTTGCCCCGGTCCATCAGCTCCGTAGCCCCATCGTAGAAGGCCATCAGATTGGTCAAGCAGGATTTCCCCTTAGTGAAGCCATGTTGGCCGTCATCAACTACCTGGCTGTTTTTCATGGTTCTTAGCATGCCTTCCATGAGAATCTGTTCCAAGATTTTACCAGGCACAGACGTGAGACTGACTGGTCTGTAATTTCCCAGTACATCCATTTTCCCTTTCTTGAAAATGGGGGTTATATTTCCCTTTTTCCAGTCATTGGGAACACCTGACTGCCATGATTTTTCAAATGTCCTTTAAATGAAAATTTAATCATGTCTGTGAGTGCCATTTTAAGGAAACACCTTCCATCAGTCAGAGGCACAGTCAA
>JASSUY010001974.1:0-29386 GCA_032466535.1 Forpus xanthops
GGCCGCGGGAGGGCCGGGCCGGGGCGTGCGGCCGAACTGACGGCTGCGGTCCCGCTGTGTTTCAGACCAAGTACACGCTGATCGACGAGCAGGACATCCCGCTGGTGGAGAGCTTCTCCTTCGAGGTGAGTCCTCTCCGCCCCCCTGGCCCCTCCCCGCCGCCGCCTCCCCGAGCCCCACGGGACCCACCGTTGCCTTCGCCCGGTTCTTCCGTCGCTCCCCCCCCGCCGTGTGCCCCGAACCCGCCACCAGCCCCGCCATAGGCAGCGGGGGGGCGGTGCTGCCCGAGCTCCCCGTTTCCCTCGTGGGCCGCGCTGAAGCAGCTGCCGTGGGAGGGCCCGGCCCGCCGCGGGCGGGGGGATGGTGGGGAGCGTTTGCGATCGCTACAAGACCGGTGGGAGCGTTTTCCAGCGGGAAAAGTTCCGTTTTTGTGTTTGAAATGAGCGTTAAAGCAGATTACTCTTGTGTGGCTTTAAACAAATAATGCATTGGGGAGTTTAAAACAAATTAATTTTTCTGCATTTCTGGTCATTATTTTATAGTCCTGAATTTACCGTTTGGGTTTTTTGTTTCGCCTTTTCGTGCGTACCCCTTCTGAGATCCGCGCATTCCTCTGCCCGTGCTTGGGCTGGGGGCCGTCAAACTGCCCCCCCCCGCACCCAGTCCTGATGAGTAAATCTGCTCCGAGTTAACTTGCTGCCTCCCAGAAAACCCGTTGTCTCTGACACCCACTGCAGGTGGATCCTGCGAGGCTCTGAGGGGAAGGACTGCAGGGGTTTTGGAGGAGGGACCGAGGTTTGCTCACTGCCTGCATGCAGTGGGTGCTCGGGGGCATAGGAGGAGCTACCCAAGAACACCATGTCTGCTGGTTCCTCCATGGTGGTTGCTCATCATAAGCTACAAGCACCTGAAGTTTGTCTGGTCCTTAGTACAGCTCTGGAGCATCAAGGCTGGGGAGGGAAAAGGGTAGGACCATTCCTCCCACTGGTAACCCCTCGTTAGGTTGGTGTAAAGCAGCTTCATCTTTGTGAAGCCTTAGTGCCATGAGGGCTCTGTGGAATTTATACCTGAGTGGAGATGGAGCCTCCAGGGTTCCAGCCATGGTGGAGCTGTCCTTTGTCCAGTGGGACACATCCATACTCAACCTCCTTTTTCCCCTTCCTAAGCCCTAGTAGCAGAGCTGGTAGTTTGCCTGTGGAGGTTTGAAACAACTCAAATTCCACTGAAATCGAGCAACAAGGATACAAGTGCTCAGTGGTGGGTCCTTCCCCTCTGCCAGTGGAGTATGTGCTCTGCTGTGTGGTGGTGGATGCACTCACAGCCTTTCCCTCTTCCCTAGGCTCGGATGGAGGTTGATGCTGATGGAAATGGTGCTAAAATCTTTGCTTATGCCTTCGACAAGAACCGCGGGAGAGGATCTGGCCGCCTCCTGCATGAGCTGCTCTGGTAGGTGTGCTCAGGAGAGCTGAAGGCTTTGAGTGTCACCAAGGTGGTGTTTGCTGCTGTCACCTTGTGTGGTGTTCATCTCTCTGTCTGTAGTATGTGTAGTTTTTGCAGGAGGCTTTCAGCTCCACTTGGTTGCAAACCCAGCACAAGGGATGCCCAGAGGTGTTACTGGGGTTTGGTTTTTGCTCTAAGCCTCTAAAAATGCTATGCACAAGGGAAAAAGGGGTGGGTACTGTTCCAGCAGACACTGTTTAAATGTGAGAAATCCTGGTGCAGCTTCAGCTAGAGGTGGGGAGCGGGGATCTGGCTCTGTTTAATAAGTGAAGACAAACCTTTGGAGTTTGGTTTGCTGGTTCTTTTTCATCCTGTGATACCCAGGTACCTGATACTGGCACCAATGCAAATAGGCAGAGCACCGGAGAGAGACAGAGCTAATGATAACTGAAAACTTTGGGTGTTTTGTTTGGCCCCTTGGAAAGCTGCCTGCAGGGGTGCGGATACATATTGTCCAGAGAGGTGAGGGATGCCTCATCCTTGGAGACATCCAAGGCCAGGCTGGATGTGACTCTGGGCAACCTGATCTAGATGAAGATGTCCCTGCTTATTGCAGGGGGTTGGAATTGGATGAGCTTTATGGTCCCTTTCAACCCAAACTAGTCTGGGATTCTGTATCAGCTGCATGTCTTATTGTCCATGTTCTAAGAGTCATTTCTGGACACCATTTATAGCTGCCTGTTAGGTTTCAGAGGCCAACTTGCTTGTGAGAGATCAGCTCGTGCAACGAGTTGAGGTGTTGCTCTCTGTTGGTGTATTCCTGGGATTGTAGAACAGATGCACTCTGCTAAAGAGCTGTTACTGCTTCTGAAAGCCTTTCTGAGAAGTTCAACATGTTTCCTATTCAGTTCCATAAGTTATCCTTAGGAACCCCTGTACCCAGGTACAGCTGTGCTTTCTGTTAGTGTTCCAGGTTGCTTTTCATTCCCAGTCTGATCTCTACTAGAGGAAGGAGACAGGAAGAACAGCAGAGACTATTAGTATTCTTTACAATCAGCTCATTAAATATGGATTTTAACCTGCATCTGTTAATGTTTAATCCTGTTGCACATATAACTTTGGTGGAAATGATTATGAAGTTGGCTGCAGTGTGTGGGGTAAGTCACTGTCAGCTCCTAACTGTGAACCTCAGACAGTAACAGTTGTCTGTAAGTACGCTGAACAGCACCTTCACAGCATTCCAGCTGGCTGGTGAGGCCAGGTAGGTGATGGCAGCCCTGTTCTGTGCTCATTACCATCACTGCCTCTTCTGGTTTGTTTTACTTATACTGGGAAATAACCCTAGTGTGTTCAATTCAGACTGTGTCACTGCATGCACTGGGTGTACAGAGCAGAGCTCCGTTGGAGAGGCAGAATTTGCCCTTTGTGAGAAGGGTCATGGTGAAGGGTTTGGAGCTTTGAAAGACAAGAGAGATGGGCAGTGCTGGTCATTGCTGTTTACAGGGCCAGCCTTGCTTCTTGAGGAAATGAAAACCAAAGAACTTGAATTACTGCAGATGTAGCAGTATAATTTAACTGTTCTGCCCCACAGGTACCCCAAAAAGCTCACTCTGAAAACTCTCACCCAACTGTGTGCTACTGGTTTAAGGTAAAGGGCACAGGCACATGTTGGATGCTATTGATGGCAAAGCAGGTTTAAAACCTTGTGTTTTTAATTTGGTTAATCAGGTCTCTGCTTAAGTAGAGAACAGGGAGCCTGTAGCCATCACAGGGACCTTCTCCCATTCCTGCCCCAAAGCCCTCCCTGCTGATGACTGCTGAGAGTAAACTGCAGCACTAAATGGGCACCAAGATCTGAAAAACACCCACATGTGCTGCTAATCCTCCTTCAGGAAGAACTTCTGCAGCCTCCCTTGTGCTCGCTGTGTCTCAGGCTGGGCTGTCAGCAACTCCAGAGCGGGGTTTGAATGTCTCTGGGTAGGATCTGTAAGTAAGTCTGTCATCTTCTCACCCTGTTCCCTGTATAGAAAGCCCAGCTTGCTGTATTTTGACTGGGTGCAGTGGTGTTCCCTGGGGAACAGCAGCATCAGATTAGTCATAAGTATCAGTAACTGCCTGCTCAAAAAGACATCGAAGACCTGATTTCTTTTTAAGGGCACTTACCATCACACTGTGTTAGCCTACTCAGTGCTGGTTCCTGACTTGAATTGGTGCTGCTTATACTTGGCACTTCCATCACTGCCTGCAGTTCTTAAGTTAGCTGCTGAAATACTTAAAGAACAGGATCCAGTTAATTCCCTGCATTTCTGGTTGAAATTTTGGGTTAAGTGTTTTGCCTGGCATCTTGTAGGAGCTCAGTGTGCTGAGGGTTGTAGAAGCTTTGGCTCTACTGAAGAGTTAGCTGTATTACCTAGCCTGTTTCTTGCAGAAGGAGATAGAAAAGAAATAAGGGGGGGTTCTTCCATGAGCCAGATATTCCCTGAACATTTCTGATTAACTGAGAGAATCATCCCAGCCTGGTTTGTGTTGGAAGGAACCTTAAAGCTCATCCAGCTCCAACCCCTGCATGGGCAGGGACACCTTCCACTAGAGCAGCTTGCTCCAAGCCCTTGTGTCCAACCTGGCCTTGAATACTGCCAGGGATGGGGCAGACACAGCTTCTCTAGGCACCCTGTGCCAGCGCCTCAGCACCCTCACAGAGGAGAGCTTCTGCCTAAGAGCTCATCTCAGTCTCCCCTCTGGCAGGTTAAAGCCATTCCCTTGTCCTGTCCTACAGGCCCTTGTCCAAAGCCCCTCTCCAGCTTTCCTGGAGCCCCTTTGGGCACTGGAGCTGCTCTCAGGTCTCCCCTTAAGGAGCCTTCTCTTCTTCACACTGACCCAGCCCAGCTCTCTCTCAGCCTGGCTCCAGAGCAGAGCTGCTCCAGCCCTCGCAGCATCTCTGTGGCCTCTTCTGGACTCACTCCAACAGCTCCAGGTCCCTCTTGTGCTGTTGCCTCAGAGCTGGATCAGGACTGCAGGTGGGGTCTCTCCATAGTGCAGCATAGGGGTATGATCCCCTCCTTGAGTTGCTGCTCACAGAATGCACACTACTGACTCATGTTGGGCTTCTTATCACATGGCGCCCCCAAGTCCTCCCCAGGGCTGCTCTGAATCAAATCTCTGCTCAGCCTTTATTTGTGCTTGGGATTGCCCTGACCCAGGCATAGAGCCTTGCATTTGGCCTGTCTTTTGGAGGTGGTCCCTGCTGCAAATTTGTGTGGTGTAGGTCTAGGCTGAGAAGTTGTGCGTGCAAAGGTTGTTTCATTATAGGTAGAGGGAAGGGACCATCTTGGATTTGTTAGCACTAATTCTGTCATCTCAGTTGGGTGAACTTGCATTAACGCTTTCCCTGTGCAGCAGCAAGGCCCAGTTTCCACTTTTCCTTTGGCCTTGTCACTTGGGGTAATAGAGGAACTGACAGCAATGTGAGCAAATGGGGGTTTACACAGAAGTGAGGAAGATGGGCTTACTCTGGCAGTGGCTTTGTCAGTATTTGCTTATGGGGGCTGTGGATGCAGATCCAGACTCTGTAGGAGCAGTGGTAGGTGTCTGCCACTCTGCTGTGACTTCCTGCTGTTACGACCAGTCTCTTGTAATTCTCTCTCCTTCTCCAACTCGAACCTTTACTAAACTGGCATTATCTAATCTATTTAACAACATTTCTTTGCTTGGTCTTAGCCTCCCTTCCCTCCCCCACATTGTTTGCTCTTGCTCTGGACTCCCTCGTCCTCCTCCTATGTCTCTTGTTGGCACTTTGTCCTCGTCTCAGTTGCAGGACCTGAACTCCTCCCCTGGCTGTGTCTAACTGATGCTCACCTTCATCTGTTTGGGTCCATGTACTCCCTGGGTTCCCAGTTGTAGGCCTCAGGTTTCCTGATGTCCTTTGTCATACCCTTTAGGAGCCTTTAACAGCACAGAAGTAGCTTTTCCTCCTTTAGGGCTCCTGTCCATAGCTGTTTGCTGTTGGGGTTTTATCCCCTCTCCCATGTTCTGTTCTCCTACAGGGCTGTGTGCTGTGTGTAGCCTCTCCCAGGGAATTTTACTCATTAAATTCTAGGGGGGTTGGGGTATATGTGAATTGCAAGTGGTTTTCTTTCCCCAAAAGTATAGAATTTAAACATATCTGGGTGGATTTTGACAAAACAAAAGACAACGTTTTTTATTTTCAGTTTCATTGAAATGAATTTCCCTGTTCTGCTGGATAAAGCTCTGTAAAGGGGAGAAAAAGGTGGGAATTTTTTTTACCTTAGGCAAATGTTCTGTCTTCACAATTGGATCCCTGTTTGAACTGAAGTGTTCAGTAAACATTGAGCAGGTAGCAGGATCCAGACTAGACTTGAGTAAAGTTGTAACTAACTGTTGGAAGTGTCTCCTAAAAGGAAATGTTGTGTAACCCTCAGGGAGGTGCTGACAGTTTTACCTCCTTTTATGCTGTCAGGCTGTTCTCTCTGTGCTTGGAATCCTTCATGGCACAGCAGGCATTCTGAGACACAACTGGTGCCCAATCCTTACGTTTCAGGTGGGATGGGGATTCCTGCAAGAAGTGATACGGAAACTTGTCCAGGCACAGGGGTGCTTGACAGTGAACTTGATACCTCCTGAAAGGAGAGCTGAAAGGAAGGTGGAACGGGAAATGCAAACTGTTAAAGGCAATAGAGAAGAATTGCAGCAAGACTTAATGGGCAGCTATCCCCTGGTTTGGCTTTGAGCACATTTCAGATGTCTCTTGGTCATCTGTGGAGTCATTGCAGACTTTGTATGTGTTGCACTTGGAGACTAAAGGCATTTGCATACTTGGTGAAACCTCTGTCCTGTTGCTTGTTAAGAGACATTTCTTCATAAATAACAAACTAAGTTCACACCAGTGCCACACTTGCATTAATGTGACTGATAGAATTTCTTATTAAAGTGATAAAACACTATTGGCACCTTTCAGCTCTGCTCTGTGGAGCACAGTAATTGCAGAGATGCTCTTGCGGTAACTGGAGTAGTCTTGTCTGGAACTTTCTTTGGAATATGATTACAATTGCACTGTACCATGATTGTCTTTTGATTCAACTCATTTGTAATGGAAATAACCTCCTGGACCAAGTCTCTTTCTTCTGGGGGCTGTTATATCTGATGTCTCTGAGTAACTCAAGGTTTACTGAGCCTGTTCTGGAGACAGCAGACTAAAATCCAGGATGTTCTCCAGAATCAGTGTGATTCTTTGCCTTTTAGCTATAGAGTCTGTTCGTTGCTGACTTCGATGTTGGTTTTGTCTCCTGCAGGGAGAGACACCGGGGAGGGATTGCTCCTGGGTTTCAGGTTGTACATCTGAACTTGGTGACAGTGGACAACCGCCTCGATAATCTGCGCCTAGTTCCTTGGGGGTGGAAACCCAAAGCTGAAGACATCTCTAGTAAACAAAGGTACATCAATGGCTGGCAGGGGGCTGCCATCAGGAAACTTGAAAATATCTGAAATTGTCTCCTTCTTTTAGTGATTTTCATCTGGCAGAGCCTTTTATGTTTGACCTGGGGTACTTACACATCACTGCACATCTTTGCTTCCTCACTTGGAGACCAGACTTAATGCTCAATGTTCCTGCTGGCTCACCCTGTCGTATTATTATGCAGAGGTTCTGCCGTACCAGAGGTTGTCATCACAGTGAACCAGGAGCCTTGTGTTCCCTTCCACTTGAGTGGTGGCATCTGGGCATGCTGAATTAAATGTGCGGGTTTTACTGGCTTGTGGCTCTCGGGCACTGAAATTCTCACACAGCCTGTAGAAGCCAGCAGCTGCTTGTATTTGTAACGGTGTATCTGAGTTGAAACCCAAATAAGTTCCTGGGATCAGCTCCCATCACCTTTCACTAGTAGGTAGTGGGAACATCCTACATGCCATATTGCACTAATGTGACTCAAAGCACATCAGACTCTTATGTCAGGATGGGTTTGGCTAATCCAGGATGTAACACTGACATGTTCATTTTTGGTGGGAGATCCAAACTAGGTACTTGAAACATTTGCAGTACCCATCAAATAGGGATGTTCAGAGCTTATTAAACTGGGTCTGAGAAGCGATAGTGAATGGCAGGGATACTACAGTGATGCTCTCCATGAGCCTGGGAGTTTAAGAACAAGGAACAGCCCTCAAGCCATTTACACAGAAACAATTTTGCTCCATGTAACTGTTTCTCAGTAGATACTTTTTAACTTAATTTGCATTTAAGCTAAAATAACCCTGACAATATCCAGTATATGAGGAGTATGTGTAGGCTGAGGCTTAACAGGCTCAAAGCAATGTTAATGCTACTTACTTAATTTGGTTAATACTAAGTTAATAAATGTCTGTGTATGCTCATCATGAATTTATGGACCTTATTTGTGCTTGTTTGTTTTTTTTTTTCCAGGGAACAAAGTCTGTACTGGCTGGCAATCCAGCAGCTTCCTACAGATCCTATAGAAGAGCAGTTCCCTGTACTGAATGTGACGCGATACTACAATGCTAACGGGGATGTGGTGGAGGAGGAAGAGAACTCGTGCACATACTATGAATGTCACTACCCCCCATGCACAATGATTGAAAAGCAGGTATGTGAGGACCTCACGTATGTGAGGACTCTGGCTCCTCTGTGTATGTCCAGGGATGTGTTCCTTACAATGTGAAGCTTTACACAGTTGCTAAGAGTGGTAATTCTTTTTAGTCAGGTTTTCTTTGGCATGAACCTTCAGGCCCTGTGATTATCTTCTGTTTGAGAGAAGGTAGTTCTGAATCTGAACAGCAAATGACCTGATGGCTTGCTGGGAGGAGCCTGATTTTTGCAGAGTGCACAGAAAGACAGGTGGAAGCGTTCCTCTAGGGACACAGAGCTGGAATGAGCAGGCAGCTGGGTAAGACAGGAAAAAGCATTGTAAGAGGGTTTGGGCAGTAGTGGAATCAAAAAACAAACTGCTTCACCTTTCATGAGGAGAGGATGAATTGAGTGGCCTTTATTCAGTGGGGAACTGGGAGGAAGGCTAGTGCTAGTTCTTTACTGTGGATGGGTGAAGTGAAGCAGCATACATAGAGAATGGCAGAGAACAAAATGTACAAGGGCTGTGCCTCTTTGTCAGACACATGTCCGTATCGATGAATATGCAGGGCTCTTCTGTGATAACAAAAGCGGAGTAGGCTCTAAAACCTTTGTGTTTCACTTCTTTCTTTGAGGAAGGGAATGTTTGCAAAGATGGTCTTAAATGCCCTCTGTTTGACAAAGAGTGAGGTTTACCTTTGATTGGGGTCTGAATACAAGTTTCCTGTGTAGCTGTATGGCAACAGCTGAGCTTGTGCAGCTCTCCTGGTCATTTCTGAGTTTAAGATGTTTGTGGTTGAAAACAGAACTTAAGCGCTCCCATATTTTGTCTACTAAGCCTACCCTGCAGAAGCAACTGCAAAATCCAACAGATGCAATCACTTCAGAACCTTCTGACACTTGTGGTAGGATGTTCATGTCTGCAATGGGTGTGAAAGACCTGAGCATACCCTTACTTGTGAAACGATGTTAGGGTGCTTGGAGCAGGCTCACTGACACTGTCTTGTGTTCTTCCTAGTTACGTGAATTCAACATCTGTGGCCGCTGCCAGGTCGCGAGGTACTGTGGGTCCCAGTGCCAGCAGAAGGACTGGCCTGCTCACAAGAAGCACTGTCGGGAGAAGAAACGGACCTTGCAGCAGGAGCTGGGACCAGAGCGATGACTGGGTGGCGCAGGCCTCTTAGCAGTAGGATTCCTTCTCAAAGGCATTGGACTCTTGCTTTTGCACAGTAACAGACTGCTTATTGAAGCCAGAGGCACTGAAGAAGAAAAAACCCTGTGATGCTTGAGCAGAACGGCTGACTGGACTGAGCCAGCGCTGACTGGTGCTGTGGGAAGGGCCTGGGACAACCCTTTCCAGTATTATATTCTCAAGCAAAAAGACTACTGTGGAGGCTCCAGGCAGGAAGCTTCTCGTTATTTATATGTTAATACGTTTGTAAACTCATGTACAGTTTTTGTTAGAAACTCTTGCTAGGGCTCATTAACTGTAATGTCCAGAGAACATGGTGTTGGCCTCAAAGTTTAAAAAAAGGAAAAAAAAAACAAAAAAGGGCACGTAGCAAAAGCTTTTCCTCCCCTGTGGCTGCAGTAGCTGTGGTGGTGCCAAGGCCCGAGGCTGGCCCCGGCCTCAGCAGTTGCTCTGGAGAACTCTGCATGGAAGTTATATTTAAGAATAAAAGGGGAGGGGGGAGCAAACCAAGTAAAGGTTGGAATGAATCCTTGTCTGCTCTCTAGCTTTCTCCCATCTCCTTCCAGAGCACAGTTGCGCTTGGACATTGGGAATACCCACTCAGTCTGGGATCTGTGGGCACAGGCAGGCTCCAGCATTCCTGCTTTAGGAGAAGGGCTGTTGGATACAGTGTGCTTTAAGCAGCTGGTGTTTGGGAAGCTGAATGAGCTTTCTTGTTGTGAATCCTTTGTACATAAGGTAGTGGTAGGGAAGATCAGGTGGTCAGCTCTGTGGGGATGTGGTTGCCCTCTTGGCTCCCCCATAAGCATAGTGAGGGCTGCAGTGATTTGCAGATGTGTTTAAGTGATTGAATGTTTGCAATTTGAGGTTTTTTTTAAAGAGATGCCATCAATCCAATAATCATTTTTTGATGTTTTTCTATTGTAGTAATGAGTAATAATAACTTGGGAAGGAGGCCTTGATTGCAGGGAACATGCCCGATTTTCTTTTTGGACATCTTGTCTTGCCTAATCTGATAGTTTTTTTCCTTTTACATTTTTACCTTAGAAATACAAGGAATATCAACTGAGAGTCCTGAAGGAAAAAGATAATTTAGTGCCATGTCTTAGTCTTGGTTTACAGCAGAACTTTGGGAGCTGCTGAATACTTAATGCAGAGCCTTCCTCAGAGTGCTCAGTGAAATAGGTGTTCAATTCCTTTTGAAAAGCTCTTAGGAGTTCAATTATTTTTCAGTCCGTTAGAAAATGGAACTGCTGTGGACTTCCAGTATTCTGATATGTGCACAGGAAGTTCTTAATTTTAGGTTTTGGGTGGGTTTTTGTACTTTGGCTTTAAGCATCTTAGGAAATAACAAAAGTTCTGAAGCTTCCTGCTGGAAGGTCACTTCTTAGGCACTTTGTCAAGTTGCAGCTCTTGAATCATGGTTATACTGAAACTTTTCTGTTCAGGCAGCCTAAAATGCCCTGAAGTGTGAAGATGTCAGGCAGGACCTCATCCCATTTTCCTGTAATGGATTATTTTTTTATGGAAGCATTCAGTGCTTTGCTTCAAATGAACTGAGGTTTTGATGAATATAAAATAGGACATGAATATTTTTTTTTGAGATAATCCACTGAAAAGGGCAAAGTTTTTTTTTTTTTTTCTTCCTTTTTAAAGGCTGCCATTTGTCCTGCCAGTTTTCCATTGGCAGAAATCATGTTTAGAAAAGTGAAGTGCAGCCTTGGAGCATGGAAACACTTCTACAGCACTGAGCAGAGAAAATGTTTAGGCCTGATGTATGTGATGTTGCTGCAATAGGAAATGAGGACAAGGAAAGGCTGCAGATAACATCCTGGTGGGACAACAGATAGATCACTCTTGATCAGCAGATGAAGGAAGGGTGAGACTAAAACTGCAAGTCTAGGATGGTGGGAAGCTCTGGCAATCCTGATCCCAGTTAGTGTGGGAGGGAAGGAAGGGGTGAAGCCAGAGCATAGGGAAGCTGCCCACTTAGAGGGCTGTTAAACCATCAAACAAATGAAAAGCTGCCCAGACTTCCTGAAAGGGCTTGGTGGTACCACAGGATCTGACTCCAGTGAGCAGCCTCTGGCTCCAGCCTACCCTTGTGCCAGGGAGGGAAGTGGCTGCAGGGGTTTGAGTCTTGGAGAGGTCCCTGCAGTAGGCATGTCCCTGCTTGCAGAATGGCTTTTCCTGCATGGTGTGGGAAGTTGTGTGACTGATTCTGGCAGATCTTTGGAACTTAGAGTCCTTTCCTTTCTGTAAGGGGTGTCAAAGAGGAATCAGTTACACGTGCACATGGCAGCTCTGCTTCATACAGCCTGTATGTTTTCAGAGGATGAGGCTCTCCTTTCCCCTCTTAAAGAAACCAGGCTGAAATGGATATCCTCGTATGGGCAAGCATTCCAAACACACAGGGTTAGAGCACATAGTTATTTATCTTGGAGCAGGCCTGCTAGATGAGCCCACTTTCAAGGACTTTTCCTGAAGGAGATACTCTAAATCTTTTCCTGCGGGGAACAAGACCTGCATCTTCTACTCCTTGGTTTTCTGAAGCATGGAGTATTCTGCACACATTTCCTGCTTTACCTGGGGACCAAAACAAGGCTTAGTGGGTTGGATTTCCTACCTAGGAACATGTGTTTGGAAGAGGAGCTCCAGAAGACTTTTAGGGAGAAATATGGACATGCCTGAGGGGCTGTGAAGGGTTGTGGAGAATGAGAGCAGTGGGTGAAGACTAGGGTACTGTGCCCCCCACAGCCTGCTGTACAGTTGTCTTTCTTCAGGCTGGAATCTCTGGCAAGCTGCTTGAGGATCTGTGAATTCATGTGCTTTTGGGGATGGAATTTGGCTGTTCAAGGCAGCGGAGTCCTGTTGGTGTGGCTTTACCACCAGCCATCTTCCTGTGTCCTGGGGAATGCAGGTGGCATCTTGCGCAGCTGATGGGGATGGATGGGCCTGAAAGAGTGCCTGCTGGTGTGTCACACTGGTTGATCTTGAGTCACCAGGAGTTGGTGAACATCTATTCAGTGTAAGGCAGTTCCAGGAGGGCCCTGTGAGCTTCCAGACCCTTTAGGAGAGCCTGGAGAAAGATTTCAGCCACAGCTGCAAAGTGTCAAATCCAGCTCATGTCAAAAGCCTGCAGCATCAGTGATGCTGGCTGTAACAGAGGGGTGCACACCCCATGTAAATGCATCACGAAGCCTTGATACTTTCCCTCCAGGTACTCTTTCATATCAAAGCAGGCTGGTGTCACCACTCCCAAACATCCAAAAGTGACGATTAAAACTGATGATATTCATGGCTGGCTTAAGGAACACAAAATCTGAAATATAATGTATTCTGGGGCTCAATAAACTTTTGTTATGAGCCTTTAATACACCCAAGGGATTATACTTTAGTTTCTTCTGTGGTGGTGATTTAATTTTTGAAGGTAAAAGGGATAGCTGAAAGACTTAAACGATTGTGGGTGGCATGGAGACAGTGTAAGTCACCACACTGAGGCCAGGAACAAATGTTAAACCCATTAAACCCACATATTAAAAACAGAGCTGAGCACAAGAGGATGGTGTGGTCAAACAGCAGCGTGTGGGATGCTTACAGAGTATAAACTTTATAAACTGGACTTGTGCTATGTGTCGAAGATGGAAAGAATAAGATTTGGTAAGTGAACGTGTGTGTGTGAGGAGCAGATACAAAAACCCCAAACCCAAAATAATGCAATGGGAAATGGAATATAAAGAACATTCAGGTCATAAAACTTAAACTAATCATTTTGAAGACATCAGGAGTACTACCTGCTGCTCAGTCAGCTGCCAGTAGACACCATGCTCAGTAAAGGGAAGATCTGGCCCGAAGTCCCAGCAGAAAAAAGTGAATTGCTTGCATGTGTTCATGGAAAAGAGCTGGGGAATATTTCCGTATGGAGAGCTCAATAGAGAATCGTTTAGAACTGAAAGTGAAATGAACAGCAACACATTGCCAGGACACACGGTCCCACCTGTAGGCTCTGAGGGAGCTCGGGGATGAACAAGCTGGGATGGGGACTGCTGCCCTGGGACCCACGGCAAATGTGACAGCAGCTTCTGAAGTGAGTTTCAGGGCAGCCATGGCAAACTCCAGCCAGGTGAACAGCAAATTCATAGATGCATCATCAGTGGGTGAATATTGGGAAGTGATCCCTGCAGGTTTGGTCCAGGGAGATTCTGCTTTGGAACTCCATGGGAATTGCTTTAATTGCACCAACAAGCAGGGGCTAGAGGGATTTGTTTGGTACAGTGCTTGAACTTCCCCAGTGCATTTGATCATGACTGTGCTCTGGGACTTAAGGGAAAAAAGCTGCTATAGGAAAAGGGGGAATGCTGTCACATAGACAGTGTCAATAAGGTAGAGCTGCTCGTGGGAAAACCTCAACAGGGAGCCCCTAGCTGGCTGTTCTCACTCAGCAACGGGAGCTTTGGGCTGTGAAACATGGTCCTTCTGCCCGGGGGGCGGCACCAAGCCAAGCTGGGGGAAGGATGGGGAGCAGAGACCAGCGCCATCGGGTCAACCAACTGCGCACCACGACCCGAGCGCGCGGTCCTCACTATCCCCTTGGACAGGGCTGCGAGGGAAGAAGGCTCTGGGTAAGGAGCGGGACTCATGGTCTGGAACATGCGGGAAGTACATCAGCCCGGTCTCTGCGGGATGAAGAAGGGCTGCAACAGCGGCGGAGGGAAGTGGATGCCAAGGGAACACGGGTGCCGATCTCTCTCAGCTGGGTTCAACCCGAGCAGCAGCCGGTCACCTCACACACGTTTGTGCCGCAGTCCTCTTCCCCTGGGATACTGTGGGTGCTGGAAGGGCGCGTTTGGGGCGATAATGGACAACCTCTCCCCACGAGGGTTGAGGACGGAGCTCTGCGCATCCCCGAGCTGCCTCTGCCGGCGATCCCGGCCCGGCCCGCGGCGCTCCCCTCCTACCGCCGCAGGAGCGGGCGGGCTCGGGGGCCTCCCCTGACCAGGAAGCAGACGGGCGGGGGTTCCGCTGCGCCGGCGCACCCGGAGCCGCCCCTCAGCATGAGCCCTCCCCGAGATGGCGGCGCCGTGCCGGACGCGGACCCTGCAGGTGGTGGACACGGAGTTCAGCGCGGACGCGGTGGAGTGGTGCCCGGTGGAGGGCTGGCACAGCATCCTGGCCTGCGGCACTTACCACCTGCGCCCGCCCGACGAGGTGAGCCCGGCATCGCCCTGCCTTCCCCCTCGCTCCGGCAGCCTCAGCCCCCGGCTCGGCGGCATTTCCCGTCCTTCGCGGCCGCCTCAGCCGGGCCCGAGGGTCCCTTGGGCCGCCTCAGTGGGGCCCGGCTGTGGTTTCCCGCCCTTCGCGGCCGCCTCAGCCCCGAGCCCGGCCGTGGCTCGCCGCAGAGGGGTTGGCTGAAGGTGGCTGCACCGTGCGGGGCTGGCTTGGCTTTAACCCTGCAAGGGAGGGACTTGACAAGCGGGAGCCTCCGGCCCTGCTCCTGCAGCACCTCTGGTGTGGGAGATCTGTGGGTGGAGGAAACAGTGGTGAACCTGTGGTTTGCTTTGCTATTTCTGACGCAGACTGACTCCCGGGGGAGCAATGGGGCTTGTGACCGCACTGGGCGCCTCTACCTCTATCACTACAACGAGGAGCAGCCTTTCATCCCGCTGACAGAAATCCAGAGGATCGACACCGCTGCCATCCTGGACATCAAATGGTAATGCTGGCCCAGCAGGGATTGGAGTAGGACTGCTGTTCTGGGAATACTTTTTGCCTGTTGGTGCCGCAGCAAGAGTCGTTTTTGTTAATTAAACTGTCCCTGACTTCTTGGAGAGAAGTGTTCTCTGGTTTGTTTCAGGAAGCAAAGACCATGCTCATTTCTGTGTTTTGCTCTTGTGCTGACTTATGAGCAGCTGCTCAGTGACTGTGGGCCTCTTGTTTTAATAGTATATATAGTATGTTTGGATATGCTTATATAATATGTATATATCAGCAATTCGTAGAATCTCTTAGGTTGGAAAAGCCCTTTAAGCTCGTCCAATCTAACCATTCCCCAGCACTGCCAAGGCCACCATTAACCCATGGCACTGAGGCCTTGTCTCCATGGTGTGTGAACACTTCCAGGGACAGTGACTCCAGCCCTGGGCAGCCTGTTCCAATGCCTGAGCACCCTTTGGGCAAGGAATTGTTCCTCAGCTCCATCTAAACCTGCCCTGCTGCAGCTTGAGGCTGTTTCCTCTTGTCCCATCCCTTGCTCCTTGGTAGCAGAACCCAGCCCACTCCTGGCTCCATCCTCCTATCCGGCAGTTGTAGGGAGCAATCAGGTCCCCCCGAGCCTTCTCTTCTCCATCTGAACCCCTGAGGTCCCTCAGCTGTTCCTCATCACACTGTGTTCCAGGCCCTGCACCAGCTCCGTTGCTGTTCTGTGCATGTGGAACTTGAGGAGCCCGAGGTTTTCTTCATAAGATTTATTTTCTTTTTGGCCAAGTACCTTCTTGTGCATCCTGGAATAAAAGTGGTGACCTTGTCTTCAGTCTAAAATACAAGAAAGATGGATATTCAAACTCGTTTCACTTGTTCTTTTAGGTGCCACATTCCTGTTGCAGAACATCCCATGGCTGGCATTGCAGACTCCACAGGCGCCGTGGAGTTTTGCCACCTGACAGGAAGTGAGGTAGGTGGCTGTAACTGCTGCTGCTGTTGAAGCAGGGTTTAGTCCATATTTGCTACATCTCTGGTGTTATTAGCAGTGTGTGGAGACTTGCAGGAAAGCTGCATGGTTTCCATGGCTTCCTCAGCATGCTTATTAGCTTTTTAAGCACTGCTTTTGTCTCCTGATAATGTTCCTCATAACTTCCACAGATTGGCACCAGAGAGGCTGGCTGCTGGCTGGCCTTTACCCACCTGCTGGCGGTGGGAGATGAGGGGCATAGAAGCATATCCTGGGAACTGTCACTTTAGAATCTAAGTGGTAGATATAGCAGAAGGTGTAGAGTTACTAAAAGCAGGGACATTTCATTTCTTCTTCAGTGTGGGTCCCTAATACACTCATCTGTCTCTGGAAAGAGACAGTGGAAGTAAGCAGTACAGGTATTGCTATATACCTGCTGTCTTTCCAGTCTTAACCCATTCCTTTTCTTTCCAGTAGAAGAACAGCTGCATGTTGGAGCCGTGCTTCAGGGTTGATCTTGGTGCACAGTGTTTGGCTTTGTCTTTAGACTGGTCCACTGGACGAGAGCAATGGTGAGCATGGGAGATAAAGGCTGGTACTGGAGTTTGTTGTGCATGCAACAGCTTTCAGACATAAGTTGAGGGCTTTGATAAATGACTCTTTGGTGGCTTCTTCTGTGGGTGCCACTTTTCTGGGCACCCTGTGCCACTGTCTCAGCACCCTCACAGAGAAGAGCTTCTGCCAAAGAGCTCATCTCCGTCTCCCCTCTGGCAGGTTAAAGCCATTCCCCTTGGCCTGTCCCTACAGGCCCCTGTCCAAAGCCCCTCTCCAGCTTTCCTGGAGCCCCTTTAGGCACTGGAGCTGCTCTCAGGTCTCCCCTTCAGGAGCCTTCTCTTCTCCATGCTGACCCAGCTCAGCTTTCTCAGCCTGGCTCCAGAGCAGAGCTGCTCCAGCTCTCGCAGCATCTCTGTGCCTCTTCTGGCCTCGCTCAAACAGGTCCATGTCCTGCTTGTGCTGGGAGCCACAGGAAGAGAGCAGGAACAGTCAGGATCAGCCAGTGCTTCTGATATCTGTAACAGAAAGGAAATAAAACATTTCTTTGCGCTCCAGAGGAGGGAAAAGACTTTGAGAGGTCCAGGTGAGTCTGAAAAAATCCCTCTTCCTATGGAATTTGTTTATTGATGTAATATCAAGTATGTGAGAAATCAGGTTTTGCATCTAGGAGAAGGACAGAGCCAGGGCTTGTTTTCTTTCGCTCATATGGGCAGTTTGCTCCTGCTGTGAGTCAGGGAATGGGGATCATTAGTATAGATGATTTTAAGATGGGATGGGCTAAAGAACAGTATAAATCTGTGCATTCCTTCTGCTGTAGTATCACTTTCTGTCAATGTTCAGTTGAACCAAACATCTCTGATTGTTTCAGTAATTTCCAGTGTTTTCCATTCTAGTGGATGTCCTTTAAGAGTGATCAGCAGTGACTCAGAGGGGAAGCTCAATCTTTTGGCCGTAGATGAATCTGCTCCTTCTGTGCATATTCTGAACCAGTGGGAAGCTCACAAATTTGAGGCCTGGATTTCTGCTTTTAATTACTGGGACACAGATGTTGTGTATTCAGGTCTGTAAGGGCTAAATCTCATTTGGGAGTGTTGGGGTGGGGGCACCTTATTTAGGGATGTGTATTTCTTGGGATATTCCTTTCCAGGGATGAGTACGCTGCTGGCATCACACATCTTGAATGAGGTGGGGTCTCTGCTGGGGGAAAAGGCTTCTGGATTGTGGGAAGTGGTTGGATTTACTTAGGAGAAGCGGTACCTTATAAACTGTATTTTGGGTAATGGCAAAAAAGATGGCGATCTCTTGTGGTGTGCAAAAGCCAGAGAGTTTCTAGGGTCTCTCTTTTGCTTAGCAAAGTGAGGATGTTGTTAACACATGTCCCTTCTGTGGTGAGGAGCACTGTGAGCCTCAAATGCTGTTTGGTCTCTTCAAAACTGTGATCCCAGAGCTGGAAAGTATCAGCTCTGTATTAACAGCCCTGTCTCAGAGCCCTGTGCTGGTGGTTTGGGTGGTGCTCAGAGCAGTTATGTTCTGTCATTGTGCAGGAGGAGATGACAACCTGCTGAAGGGCTGGGACACCAGGTGCAGGCCAGAGGCTCCTGTCTTCACCAGCAGGAGGTGAGTGAGTGGTGTCTGTGGCTGGACCCTGCAGTGTGTGTGACATCACACCATGCTCCTGTCCCCTTCCCGAGGCATGGAATTCAGAGACATGCAGGGACAGTGGAGTCCTGTTTCTGCCAGCTTGGAGAAATGGAGACATCTGTTAGGGTTTGTCATCAGGGACTATTCATCAGGGGTTGTAGGGAAAGATTTTAGAAAATATGTTGCTCTCCACTGTTCATTCATTTAAAGTAATCTCTTTTTTTCCCGGTGGCATAACCTATCTTTTAGAATATGATTAAAACAGTATACAGAGCTCTGGTGAAATTTTATATGTAACCTGAAAATATGCTGTGGATTATTGCTATGGAAATAGTAATGTTGGGAGGAAAGGCTCCTGAGAATGGAGCTGCTTTGCTGAAATTCTTGCAGGCTTTGAACAGCAGTTCATGGTGCAAATATTAGTAGAAAATATTTGTGCTGAGACACTGTGAGTATAAATTTTGCCCTGGAAAGGCTGTAGGACTGTGTAGGAGAACTGTGCTTCAGTGTTTCACTGGGCTGAACTTTGAGCTTACCTTATTCCCCTTTCTTGACACGTTGATGCAGTAATGTAGCCCCGAACCCTTTGAAACTTAAGGAAGAATTTCTTCTTAAATCGTCTCTTCCCTCTGCTCTGTGTTCCTCTCTGCAGACATTCCATGGGTGTGTGCAGCATTCAGTGCAGTCCCCACCGGGAGAACCTTCTGGCTACTGGCAGGTAAGTCCCTTTGGGCTGCTCTTCATTAGTGTGACTAGTCTTGTGTTAATCTGAACATGCTCCTGCTGCTGAAGGTGTGGCTTCTTCAGAAATCCAGTGTGGTGGAGAGCATGTGGTCTTCCCCAAGTTTCTCCTGTACTTCCTGCTCTGCACCAGCATTGCTGCTTGTCTGCCCATTTACTTGTGACCTGTCTCCAGCTATGACGAGCATGTGCTGCTCTGGGACACCAGGAACATGAAGCAGCCGCTGGCAGACACCCATGTTGAAGGTGGCGTGTGGAGGTTGAAGTGGCACCCAACGTGCGACTTCGTGCTGCTGGCAGCCTGCATGCAGAGTGGCTTCAAAATTCTCGACTGCCGTGGGAGCTTGGGTGAGTGGTCCATGGATTGGAGGTGCCCTTGTGCTGCTGTCCTGTCCTACCCCTGGGTTAATGGGGAGGTTCCAGCTCTGAGCTTGCCAGAACGATCTAGGTGTTGTCAGTAACCATATTTCATTCCAAATTGAGGTAACTCTTCCAGCTTTCCCAGAGCCGTCCTCATACTGGCCTGATGGGCTGTGCACAGGCACTGTTGTTACTCATCTGTTAATATCACTTCACTTTGAGGGCAGAAAGCCTGTTTGGTTTGGTGTGAAGGCTTTGCCTGTCAATGTGACATTTCTGGGTTTTATTCACCTAGATGGTTTCAGAGAGGTTCTTCTGAATGTCAGGTGATGCTTTACTTTCAGCAGAAGTTACTGACCTGCTGGTGGATTGGTTGTGGCTTCAACAAGGAAGTGCTGTGCAGTCTGGTTAATCTAGAATAGCACGAATAAGGCCTCTGTGTGAATCAGAGGCTGTTTGCATTATTAAAAAGCATTTTGCATTTACATTACAAATACAACCTGGCATAAAATGGTTGCCTCCCTTGGCTTCTCCTGGCCTTGGGCAGAGCTGCAGCTTGTGAAATAAGGATAACATTTCTCCTGTGTAGGGAAGGGAGGACCTGATATTCACTTGATATCACAGGCAAGATGCTGAAAGCTCACACCCATGCAGTTTCTTCCCCACCAGAAGCTGGCGTGGCAATGTCCCCAGGTGTGTTTTGGCTCAGTGCACCTTATTAGGTGTTCCGAATTATGAGGCTCTCAATCCTTATGCATGTTAAAGCCTCTTCTCCCATCTGCTTACTGAAACAGGGAAAATCAAGAAAAATTAGAAGTGGCTGAGAAATCATCAGGAGAGGCAGGACCTCATTGTTCCTACAGCAATAACCAGAGAATGCTTTCTGTAGGACACAGCCAATGCTGGGATGGCTTCTGGGCAGGCTGCACCATTTCCCAACATGATTTCTGCTCATTTCGTATGTTATTATTTCTTTCAAGCGGAAAACACAGAGGAATGCACCATCCTGTCATCCTATGTTTTGCACAATTCCTTGGCCTATGGGGCTGACTGGTCAAGGCTGTGTCCAAGGGGTTCCTTAACTGCCACACAGGACTCCATTGCTGAATGCCAGTCTTCAGAGGAGCTTGTGGGAAGATCAGAGGAAGGAGATGAGAGACTGAATTTGCAGGTCCAAAACCTGAAGATCATTTATGAGTCTCCTACAGCTACTTTTGATGTGATACTGGATGAGGAGAGTGAAGGCCCTGTCCCACCACTCAAAGCAGAGCCAGGTCATGATCTGGCTGGGGGCTCTGATTTAAAGGGGAGCTTGGATTTGGCTGTGGGTCCAGCCCGAGGTGTAGGTTCTGGCTCAGGAGCCAAGAGACCCTCAGGCATGGGCCTCGCCGTTGATTCGGCCACATCTCTTGACAGCCCTAAGGAAATGAGCATTGTAGCAACTTGTTCCTTCTATGACAACATCCTCCATGTGTGGAAGTGGGAGATGAGCTTGATTACAAGTGCTGGGTCTCCACCTGAAAGAATAGCCCAAAGTTTGCACTGACCAGAACTGGGGAGAGGGGGAGGAAAACTCCTGTGCCAAGAGTGACATCTGCACTTGGTCCTCTCTGATTTCTGTTGCGCTTCTCCAATTTTGTTGTAGAGCTTGAGTCTTGTAAGGCTGATGCTGATGGAATTCCTGGGGTTTTACTTTGCTTTGAGGCCTGTGGCCAAGCACTGACACGTTTATTTAGTTTTCCCTTATTGTACTCACTCCGAGCAGGACACTTTCCTCTCGGAGGCTGCTTGTTTGTACCTTGTATTTGAATCCCTCTGAGGCTGGTTTGCATTTGCCTGATTGATGTCTTAATCCTGATCTCCTTCCATCACAAACCAAACCCTTCTGTGCTGCTGCATGTAGATGAACACAGTGTGTGCTCAAAGGATCCCTGAGCATCTTGGATAAGCCCGCGAGCAGAGGAGTGGCTGAGCAGCTTGCCAACTGGGATGGACTTGGAGAAGATGCTCACAGCCAGGGGCTTATGGTGATCTTCCCAAGGGAGAAAGCCTTTTCTAGAAGGAAATCCTGACTGACCGGTGTGACCAGCGGCAGTTTGGTGGCTTTGCTCCTAGCGAGGCCTTTCCTGTAAAGTTTCTGGTGTCTCTGCAGCCTGACAACCACCTGGTTGTCATCTTGCTGAGCACCTCCACACTGAGCACAGCCTGGCTTGGCAGAACCAGTACAGTACTGTGTGCCAGGGCTGTGCTTCCCGTTCTCCACAGCGAGACATATCTTTAGCTCCAAAGTCAAGAGCTTTCAGTTCTTTAAAGGTGAACAGCTTTAAGATCCAAACCTCCAAAAAGTATAAGTGGTGTTTCCTGACATCTTTTAAGCTCAAATTAAGTACAGGAACCAAAATCTTACCAATGTTGCCCTAACTACCTCCAGGGATGGCTGCAAGTTTCTCATGGTTGCTCCATTAGCTTTTGTTTTCCACTGTGAAACAGCAGCAAAACACCAATTCTGGAACACTTTCTCTTATTATCTTCCTAGAAACAAAAAAAACCAGCTTAAACTAGGTAAGTAATATTTAGCTTGCATGGTTTCTCTTTGAGGGTCCTAAAGAATTAGTTGTCTGGAAGGAAAGAAACACCAGCACCAGGGATCTGTCTGTAACAGTGCTGCTTGTGAACCGAGGTACAGCTGGGAAGGATCATGCTGCTTCAAACCCCCTTGTTCAAGGGTGAATGTGTAATTTGGAGAACATTCTTGAGCTCTGTTACATGGGGATTTGTATTAGTATTGTGAAAAAGAGCTTTTGTTACAAAAACCACCCTATTTTTGGATGTTTCTAAAATAAACTCAATAGAAGTGATTTCTCTTTCTTGGGTGTTTTGGTTTTAAGAAGCTCTTCAGTGAGGTTCTCCAGTGAGGACCTTCCACCCCGTCCTGCAGTGCTTGGGCTCGAGGTGTGTGGCAGCAGTGAGTGTTCTCTAGAGTGTTCTCTAGGGGCTGAAGCAGAGGATCCTCACACAGAATCAACCAGCTTGGAAAAGGCCTTTAAGATTATCAAGTTCAACTGTTCCACCTGCACTGCCAAGGCCACCACTAAACCATGTCACTAAGGGGTTCATCTACATGGTTTGTGAACACTTGCAGGGATGGTGACTCCAGCACTGTCCTGGGCAGCCTGTTCCAATGCCTGAGCACCCTCTTTGCGAAGAAAACTACCTTTCAGATAGCTGTGGGGAGGGATAAGGTCCTCCCCTGAGGGTGCTGAGGCGCTGGCACAGGGTGCCCAGAGAAGCTGTGGCTGCCCCATCCCTGGCAGTGTTGAAGGCCAGGTTGGACACAGGGGCTTGGAGCAAGCTGCTCTAGTGGAAGGTGTCCCTGCCCATGGCAGGGGTTGAGACAGGCTGACCTTTAATGTCCTTTCCAGCCTAGCCCAACCCAGTCTGGGAATTCTATGAAAACATGTTCTTTCCAATGACATCAAACATTCAGAACTCAACAGTATCTACTTCAGGTCACTGCATACAGTTACATGTCACTTGTATCCACTTAATTTGATGATCAGGATGACTCTGCTCTGCCAGGAATTTATATCCAAAGATAACAATTCCTGGGCTATGCCTCACGTGTAATCAGTTACTTTGTAGCCTCAAGCAGCTGCACTAAGGACCAGACATTCAACCTGAAGAACCATTCAGCCCATGAGCTGCATCTTGAGTTACTCTAAAGGAAAGCTTTCCACCTGGAAAAGCTGTGGTGCTCATCACAGCCTGCAGGTCTCTCCTCAAAGGGAGTCAAGGGTGTGGATAGAGGTCAGTCCATCGACAGGTTCCCACTTCCCGTGGCTGTTGCCCAGTGCAAGTGGCAGCAGCACCCTGCTCCCCATAGCTGCGGAGCCCCACGCTCCCCTAGGGTGGCACGTTGTGCTTCCCATAATCCCCGAGGCAGGGATTCCTTCCGCGAAGGAAGAGCTAATGTTTCAGAGACTCAGAGAGAAGCCGCCTCCCGTTCCCCCCGCAGCGCCATATCATGATGGGAGATAAGCACAAACTGCATCCCCCCCTCGGCAATGTGTATCAGACACTGCAGACAGATGAAGGAAGAAGGTTTTGTTTTTAATGGCCGGTGTCTGGAGCAGTCCCTTTCTTGTGCCAGTGCGGGTCGTGCCTCGCCGTGCGGCCCCGCTCCCGCCTACCGCATGTAGTTCTTGGGGAAGAGCTGGAAGAGCTTGCCGTCCTGCGTGGGCTCGAAGCCGTACTTCTGCAGGTTGCCGGGGTCGAAGGTGCCGTCCTTCACGTCCTTCTCGATGCGCGGAGCCACCAGCTCTGTGAAGAGCTGCTTGGCCGTGGCGGGCGGCTCGGAGCCCTCCGGAGCGCGGTAGGACACGTACGGCTTCAGCTTGAAGCCGGTGAGGTCGGGCACGATGAACTCGGGCACCATCTCCGGGATACGGATGAACTTCTTGCCCGCGGTGAGCACCCCGGCGCGCCGGGCACCGCGGCCTTTGTAGTGCGAGCGGGGCCCGCGCTTGCTCGTGAACGGCGACACTCGGTCCGCGCCGCGCAGCAGCCCACGGCACAGCACCGACAGCAGCCCCATGGCGAGCCCACCCTGCAACACCGTCACATCCCATTGGCGGAAACACCGCAGCCTATCGTGCCCCCCGAAAGGCGGGACGGGGACTCCTCCACCAATCAGCAGCGAGGAGCCCCCGGTGTGGGCGGGGCTTGCGGCTCCCCTCAGCGACGGCGGCCGCGGAGGCGGGGGGGGAGTTTCCTCCGTCGGCTTCGCCCTCTGACCCTTGGGGATGACCTTTGACCTGGCGGTGCCGGGGGCGGTGGCGGGTGAGTGGGGTTCTGGCAACGAGGAGTGGGGCCCGGTGGGGCCGTGCCGTAACGTGCCGTGCTGTAACGTGCCGTGCCAGGCCGTGCCGGGGCGGGACGGTGCCCCGGGGACCTGCTTTTAGCTTTCGTGCTGAGTGGTTCGGTGCAATGGGGCTTACTTGGGATTTCGATCTGACGGGGAGGCCCGGGGTGGCGGGGCCGCGCTGATCTGTGCAGGGTGTGCCCCGTTAAGCAGTGTCCCCCAGCAGCAGCTGCTCCGGGGTCTTTCCAGAACCAGGAAATGGTTTGTGTTGGAAGGGAGCTTAAAGCTCATCCGGCTCCAGCCCTGCCGCAGGCAGGGACACCTTCCACTAGAGCAGCTTGTTCCAAGCCCCTGTGTCCAACCTGGCCTTGAGCACTGCCAGGGATGGGGCAATGTTCAGTTCCTTACAGGCACCGGCCCCCTGCGGTGGTTCCGCCAGTGCTGCCGAGTGTAGGCGCCGACGTCCTGTGCCCCTTGGTGTTCCCAGGGCTTGATGCTGTGTCGGGGGAGGCTCCTCTGAGGAAGAGCAGAGCGAAGCCCCGTCATACACTTCCCAGAGAACTTGTGCATTGTCGGTGGCGGTAGCAGAGCTTCTCCTCGAAAGGGTGTGGGGTTCTCTTGCTCAACTCAGAGAAAAAAGGGCCAAAGAAGTAGAAAACCACCCAGCTTCCCCTGACCTGTCTGGTTCTGCCGAGCAGGAAGAGCTGTTCTGGTGACGCTTCCTGTTGTAGAGTTCAGAAGAGTTTGGGTTAGAGAGTGAGGCTGTCTCTTAACTGGCTCTTGTCTTGTTTGCATTTTTGCTCCTGCCCTATCTCCAGACATGGATGAAGACAGCAACAGCACCAGCCTTGAGGTATGATATGCTTTGTTGTTGAGTTTGGATGTTTTTATTTCCCCATTGCTCTCTACAGAAGCTGGAAAGCTGCCATGCTGAATTGGATAACATTTGTGTAAATCTTTAGCAGCCTTTGTTTTGAAAACATATTTCCTGCAAGATTTTTTGTCTTTCAAAAACTTCAGTATTAGTCCAGTTTGTGTGTGTGTGTTTAGTATTTTAATTTTAACATTTTTTTTTACTGCAGACCACTCAAAATCTGCTTCAAGTTCCAAGCTGTTAGTGTGATGATCTGATTGAAGTGCCTTTTGTTTCAACAGTATGTTTTAGCCTAAAGACAGCAGAACGTGGTGTTCTCTGCCCACCAGCTCTTCTTGAGTTTGTTTTTTGCTTAAAAATACGAACCTCATAGTCCAGCAGTGCCTGTGGTGCTTGTCACACCAATGAAAGACAAGGCCCACAATAGGAAATAATTCTTTCCACAACTAAAACCAGCACACAGCACACCTGCACACTGCTCAAAAGTGTTCTGTGAAAGTCCAGTACCTGTAGGCAAGCTGTGGGTGAGTAGAGCCATATGGGAGCTGCAGGGTGATCTGAGCTTTTGTTCAAGCCTAACTCAACCTGGCCTTGAACACTGCCAGGGATGGGGCATCCACAGCTTCTCTTGACACCCTGTGCCAGTGCCTCAGCACCTTCACAGGGAAGAGCTTCTGCCTAAGAGCTCATCTCAGTTTCTCCTCTGGCAAGTTAAAGCCATTCCCCTTGGCCTGTCCCCACAGGCCCTTGTCCAAAGTACCTTTTCAGGTTTTCTGCAGCCCCTGTAGGTATTGCAATACTCTGTATAAGACACAGAGGAAGTTCTGGACTACTTCTGGAGTCCTCCTCTGAGAGGTCCTGCAGGCTCAGGCTGTCGGATGGCCCTGTAGAGCTGATGACTTTACCACCTTCTCATACTTCTCTCAAATGCTGTCCTGTATTGGTGACTGCTGACATGTCTCAAGTGTCTGTACGGGTGCAACCTGTGTTTCCTTGGTATGCTTTTCCTGGAGGATTGTCAGTGCTTGAAAGGACACCTCACTGGCATGGAGGGGAAATACCATGTTTTTACTGTTGTTCATGGGAAATCTTTCAAGAACCTCCTGGTTTTTCTTGGAGGTGTGAATTCTCTTTCCCTTCTTGCCTTTCTGCACTGAGGCACGAGGGCTCAGGCTGTGTGTGTACGTGGTTTTTTCTTTTGCTCCTGGATTTGTTTCTTCTCCTGACAGCAGCTGTGTGACTGTCAGTTGGCAACTTCTATGGTTGCTGTTATTTGATTCCCCACAGACCTGCACAGTAGCAGAACTGAGTGTGTCCCTGACACTGTCAAGGGGAAATCAATGCAGTGACCACAACAGACACACCGAGAACGTTTTACCAGCATGTGTTGGATTTGTTGCTAGCAGTTTTTCAGCTTTTCATTTGTTTTTTCAAATTCTTGTGACTTTCCAGTACAACCCCACTAATAATAGTCTGACAAGTGTGGTGGTAAGGTTAGTTTGACTCATGCTGGGAAGACAACTTGTTGATATGCCATGTTAAAAGCAGCCTAAGATGACAAGCTGCTCTGTTTGAGTTGGCTGCTTAGGCAGGAGTTTATTTATGCTGTAGAACTGGAATGAATTCCATGAGCTGGACTAGTTTGGTGGCACATGGTGTGCATTTCAGTTTCCTCTTGGTGACAAAGCTGAATGAGGAGGTCATCTCAGGAGCTGAGGGCAAAACACTGGTCTTAGAGCTGCCTGTAAATTCAGGTTCTTGTAAGGCTGAAGACTTATATGGGGGTGTATCTGTCCTTGTACTCTGTTTCCTACTTGTTCCTAATATTTGGTGTGCTTCCCCCACTCTTCCCCATTCTGGTGAGTTTTGAGCTGGCATTTGTGTGCCTATTTTAACTGCCATTTTTTTTCCTGATCAGAATGGTAGCACAGGTCCCAGGACACTATACCTGCAGTTCGAGCTTGTTCCCATGTGCTTGGTTTTCTTTTTATGCTGCTTTATGACTTCTTTTCTCAGTCTCATAAAGCCCATCACATTCAGTTCTCATCCTTGTTGCTCCGACTAAGATAGGATCACCAGAAAATGTTACCCCTCACTGTCTGACCCTAGTTTAGGATGCTTAGAAATGCATTGATACTCCACTGATGACCCCTCTCCCTTGTCCTGTGGTGGCAAAGTGGGCTGTAGATGAGAGATGTTGGAAAATACAAATCAATTTGTGTTGTATGCAGCAGACCAGGTGTTGAGATGCTTTACAGAGTTTTTTTTGGCTAATGGGAAATTAATCTCACCTTCCTTTCATCGCCAGGCTGTGCTGCCAGCCGGCGGGACGCGGATTCTCCGGTTTGTAGAAGACAGGATACAGACCACTATGGTAAGTGCAGCTTCCATCACCTGCGGGAGGTCTGACTGTGCAAAATTAGGGGATAGCTTCGTGCAAGCTGTGGGAGTTCTACTAAGTCACAGCCAAAGTCCGATTGTTTGTTTCTTTGCTGTTGTTGTGCATGAGGCAGGAGTTATTCCTGTTGTTTCATCTTGTGCACTTGGAGTTGATCACAGATCTCTGGGGACAATACGCTGAATATGTGAGCTTATGAGTGAATTAACTATTTATGAACATACTTGACTTGTAGACATCTTACTGAGCTCAGTGTGCTCCAGCCCTCCACAAAGTACTTAATAATTCTCAACATTAGAAGTTACTAACTTCTTTCCCTGCTAAATTCCTCTCACAGCTGACTGGAATTGCAATTGGAGCTGCAGTCGCATTACTACTCATAGCAGTTGTGGTGTTTGTTGTTTACAGAAGAGTGAGACAATCTAGTAAGTACTTAATGACTGTATTTTAAACACAGTTTTCTGTGCTACCTTCAGTGTGTTCATAACAACACATGGTAGATGTTAGCTGTGAAGGTTGTGGTTCTGGCAGGAAAACAGCTTTAAAAAAGTGAAGAACTTGTGTTGATTCACTCACCCAGGTCTGAACATATAATTCCTGTCATGTGCAGTATGCTGCAGGGTTTTATTTCTCTGTTGTGTGATATCTTTAGTATCAGTTGCAAGTCATGCAAAGAATTCCAACCCTGCTACGATTTCAGTGTCGCAGTAGTGAGAAATGAGTGAATTGGAGCTTTCCCATGTGAGATTAAAATTATCTGAGCCTTATAAGGCTCTCTCCATGGAGAGAGCCTTTTTCTCTCCCCTGGTGATTAGGTAGAGCCTGAAGCCAGCAATTCCCTAGTCTGCTTTGGCTAACCAGAGCTGGGTAATGAGGCATCTTGTGTTGGTTTACATTCCAAAGCTTGCTGCTTAGCAGATAGGAGCAGTGGCTGTTATAGCGTGTGTTGTAGCATGGTTACCAGCCTGTGCTCAGTATCTTTCCCTTCAGCGTGGAGCTGCAGGTGGTGGTCTCTGATGTGGTGCTTTTGTGTTCCAGAACAACCTCAGCCTCAGGTGCCTCAGTACCGATTTCGCAAGCGGGACAAGGTGATGTTCTATGGGCGGAAGATCATGAGGAAGGTGAGTGCCTCTGGCATGAGGGGAGGGAAGTAAAAGTTAAAATCCAATCTGGGAGGCGCTGTGGACTTGGCAGTGCTTCACTTCCTTACCCTGGCCCAGGGCCTTCAACGTATAAAATTCCATTGGATTTTTGGGATATTTCAAGACTCCTGGAATTCTGACAATCTCTGGTGGAACAGGGATGGCTTCTGCTCCTGGCCAGGCCTTCTCTTTCAAGAATATCTGCAACAGTGAAGGTAGTAGTAAATCAGTGACTTAACTTCTCTATGGATTTGGTGATTGTTTAATCCATTCTTCTAAGTATTCAGGATTTCTATCAAGATACTCAGTGCCTGTATTCAGGATTGTCCTTTTCAGATAATGACTTCTAGTACTGCCTTTGCTTTCCAAGCTGACACCTCTTCTCCAACCTGAGTCTGCAGAGCAGATACTTGTGTCTATGTTCTGCAGCTTGGTTGGGAGGAGCACAGGCACTTCACTGAGCTCTTGTGTTCTTGTCCTGGGTTCAGCAGTAGCAGTCATTTTTCTCCTTCTTAGTAGTGGGTGCAGTGCTGTGTTTTTGACTTTCAGCCTGGGAACAGCACTGATAACACCAGTGTTTGTAGTTACAGCTTAGAATGTTTACTCTGACCAAGGACTTTCTGAGTCTCATGCTCTGCCAGGGGGGAAGGGAAGCCAGGAGGAAGCAGAGACAGGACACATGACCCAAACTGACCTAAGAGGTATTTCATACTACAGCACTTCATGCCCAGGATGTAAAAACTAAGGGCAGAGACCTGGAAGGGGTTGGGGTTTGCTGCTGGGTTGGGCTGGATATCGGGTGGTGGGCAGTTGTATTCTCTTTCCTTGTATTTCCCTTGTCGTCTTGGGTGGCATGGTTTAGTGGGAGGTGTCCCTGCCCATGGCAGGGGGTTTGGAACTAGATGATCTTAAGGTCCTTT
>JASSUY010001980.1:0-22314 GCA_032466535.1 Forpus xanthops
ATGCTCCATCGCTGGCAGTGTTCAAGGCTGGGTTGGACATAGTCTTGGGTGACATGGTTTAGTGGGAGGTGTCCCTGCCCATGGCAGGGGGGTCGGAACTAGATAATCTTAAGGTCCTTCCCAGCCCTAACTATTCTATGATTCTACGATGATTCTGCTCCTGGGGTTTGGCTTAGAATATTGTGTATGCTTGTTAATGAGACTTAAACTATTTTTGCCAGTAAAATTTCATTACACATAGAATTCTGAAATGTGTAAAAAGTAAACATGAATTTATGTCTGTATTTTCAGTGGTGTGTTTCTGTTTCCCTATCTGGAGAGTTAAAGTTGCATAATCTTTATCTGGGTATTTAAATAGAGTTCCACACATTACCTTTGTCTCTATTTTTTCCAATAAAAACCTAAGTGATATTGAAAATAAAGGAAGTCCCTACCATTGTTTCGGGTGGTTCTTGAATTTTTCTTCTTAAGTCTATCACTTGATTCCTTTAGGGCCTCTGCTTATTTTAGCCAACATTCTCTTAAGTAAGATAGCAATAAAACTGGGGTGATATACTTTTTAAATGCTTCAGGGGTTTTGTTTAAAAAGGGTAATTAACTGCTGTTTGCATATACAGCTTTTTTGTTAGTTTTGGTTTGTGGCTTTTTTTTTTTTTTCCCCTGAGGGGATTGCTTGTTTAAATTTTATCCCCACCAGTTCAATATCCAGAATATGGAAAAAAGGGATGACAAGCTCTCACCTTTCTTTAGGACTTCCTGAGATTCCCTGGTGAGCTTCCCTCTTCTACCTTCTGGCTCTGGAGTCAGTCATTCACAGATGAAATTTCAGCTACTACCTCTGTGCTGATGATTCCTCGATTGTTTCCTTTCTCTATCTACTTATTTTCCTGTCTGAAGAGTGCTCTCTCGGGTTTCTACTTGTAGGTGTTTGACCCTCTGTTGAAATGCTCTTTGGCTGAAACAAGCCCTCATTTTTACACCCACCCATGTTTTTTCAACTGTACAAGTCACCATTCTTCTAGTCTGGACTCCTCTGTGTTATCCTGATGTAACATGTATAGAATTATGCCTTGCCTTTATCTTCCGGTTGCTTTGTAACTTACAAAAATTGGTATGTGTCTCATTACCATAGTACAGGCTCCTTCTACAAATAACTGCAACTTTATCTTCTTAGGCATCAGCGAATCTTGCTCAGTATTGTTGCCATCCATATGGAGTGTAGGTGACACAGATTGCTGTCTTATATCACCAGTGAGATTGCATAACCTTCTCTTGAAATACTTTTCTGGATTTCTGTCTCCATTGAAATTAAATCTTCATAGCTTTGCTTTTGGGGCTATTTTTTGTTTTCCTCTCCCCATATGAGCCTTTTCTGAAGTGCTGGTTTCTGGAGTCTCTTTTTCAGTTAATTGTTGGCTGGGTAGGAGTCAGCCTCGAAAGAAACTGCATTAAACCACAGCAAACCTGCCTCATCTTAGACAGACTGGTAAACCAGCAAGAAAAATAGGCACTTGGTCCATTGCTTGTACATGTATTGTGGTGTTCCCTTTCAGAATTTTAAACAATACCATGTGACTCAGTTTGGAGCCTGTAGGGAGAGATAAATACAGGTATATAAATGATTTCTTTAGAAACAGCTTTTAACATTTTTTTTTGAAAGATATACTGTTATGCTTTCTGATCTTTTAAAGGTGCCCATCAGTGTCAACATTTAAGGCAATTTCAAGAAAACTATGAAAAATATTTTCGCTTTAACTCTTTATGAAAGGATTCAGAATTTGAAGCATGTAAATTGCAGTATGTTTCAAACATCTTTAGTCATAGCCAGGGATTAAGAAATATCTCCAGTAAGAAGTTCATAGGCATTTTTCAGACTATTTTCTGTGGGTCTGGAAAAGGTAGGGCTTGGATAGGGCTGCAGTCTTCCTGTGAAAAGAATTCACGTTATAAAAAGCTTGTCCATTTAGAAGGATCATTGAATCTATTATGTCTCTGGCGTTGCTCTACCTCCATTATCTGTCTTATGAACAAAGCTTTGAAGACATTGAACAAGTCAGACCAGGTTTCATATGATTTACACTGATAAGCCATTGTATTTTTTATGGATATTAATGAAATGCCTGAAAGATATTCTCAGCATATTTGTATATGGTATGTTATTGAGCTGTACTAGTGAGTAGAAGTAAATGGTGCATTGATCTTATTACCGCAGTTTTAAATTAATGTACTTATTATTTCTGTTTGTAATGTAGGCTGTCAGGAAAAATTTTTCACAGAGAATAAGATAGCTGTCAGCAAGAATTTGTTAAGCAGAAGAGTATAAAAAAAAAAAGTATGGGGGGGATTTTGTAGTCCCCACTAACACGTACATCATGTGTCGGTGGGTTTGTAGAATCATGTGATAAATTGAGGTGTTGTAGGGAATTTTATTGCCTTTGTTCATCAGATGTAGAGTTTTCTTCTCTTTGGAAATATTTGCTCTGGCGTTCCAATTATGACTGTTAGAGCATTTTATATAGAAATATGCCACAAACAGTTCTGATAACTTGGCTTTGGATTTCAGAAGACAAGCTTGTACTGACAGCTTTGCCACTTAGCTGATTTCCTCAGTAATCTTATTGGTGAGAGCTGGGGGAGGTATGTTGTTTTGTTTTTTTTAATAGTTGACTGTAAAAATGTGACTGGTGAGTTTTGTAGGGTGACTTGAATTACATCTAATCTTTTGGATAATTACTGTATGAATTCTTGTTTTACTGTGAAGGGAGCAGAGAAAAATGCATCCTGTGGCATTAATGCTCTTGTGATTTGCATTGGAAATAAAGTAATTGTTACTGAAAATTCATTAGTGCATAATAAGAATTTTTTTTTTAACAAATTCTCCTGAGAATTAGTGTTGGATCACAAATATATACATTTATTGCTTTCGTATTATGCTTACACTAGGCAGAATTTTAGAAATGGGTGTTATGATCATGACAGATTAATCATAGAATAAGAACAAGAGTGTTGGACTTAGCGTTTAACCTTAACATCCTTTATCTTAATGGTTAAAAAAAGGGCTAAACATATTGAAATAACCCCATTAGACATCCACTGATATGCAACACAAAATTACTGTTTTCTTGATTTCTTACCCCTATAGTTGTTTTATGCAATAAAAAGGGGGGAAAAATATGAAAGAACTACTTGTTTCTTTCTTCAATATTCTTTTCTGAACATGGTGTAAAGGTCTTTTTGCTCTGTGGAACATTTTCAGAAAGAATCAGGGAAGAAGTGCAGTTCCGCTGCATGCTCCCTGTTTTGTTCAGTTCAGGTTTATAATTTATGCAAGCAAGGAAATGAAAAGATGCTATTGGATCTTACTACAGGCAGTGATTGAAACTTGGTTATTTTTGATCTATGCTTTCTCCACCCAGTAGCTCTTATCATCCTCTATCCTCATAGCTGTGAATTGGTAACATTGTACTGTACCTGCTACCCAGTTTCTCTTGAAATATCTGTTGTCAGCTAGGAAGAGAAAACAAGCTTTCAATCCTGTGGGTTCTGAAAGAGGAAAAATAAGCAAAACGCTTGCTTGCCTTTTTTATTTTTATTTTTTTTTTAAAATTGCTGGAGATTGTGCTTGTCTTTGTAATCCCAGGTAGAGAAGGGATGTAGGGGGTGGAAAGGCTTGGAAGAAAAATAGCATCAGCTGTCAAGAATTTTGTTTTCCTGGTTTGTAAACGATGCTGCTGTAATTCTATCTGCATTTTTTTTTCCCTTGCTCATTCACCACTCAGCAGCTGGTAGGGAAGTAAGACTGCCTGGCAACCACCTGCAGAGCTGCAGAGATGAATTACATTTTCGGAAATAACACACTCCTCTATTCTCGGGCCAATCGAGGCAACACTAGCTCAAGCCACAGTTCTGTAGGCCCAAAGCACAAGCAGTGGGCAAAGAAAGGCTCAACAGATGAGTTACGGAATGAGCCTTCCCGTTGGCAGCAGATAGTTGCATTTTTCACTCGGAGACATGGTTTCATTGACTGCATTTCTGTTGCTGCCAGCTCCACCCAGGTAATATGCCACTTGTTGAAATTATTGTGTCTGCATGTTTTCTGGTTACTTGCTAGTTAGAAATAGCAATTACTTGAATATGCATGCTGTCATTTAATCTCTGATTTATGAATGCTGTTTTCTGTCTGCTTTCATTTTTCTATTTTGCAGAGCTCTGTATGATTTTTAACATTAAAGCATGAAAATGGAAACTCTAGATAAGGTCTGATTTTTATTTATTTTACCAAGTGATGAGCCTCCAGTGTGTTTCAATATGAGATATTTTAATGAAATTACATACTGAGAAATGCAGTTTGCATTCTACTGCCTAGCTCTGGAGGGGAGTAATGTAGTTAAGAAATAACAGTTCCATAGCTGCAGTAGATGACAAGTCAAATAACGACTACATATTTTCTGATAAAGGACTTGCATTTCAAGGATTAAATAATTGACAATCTGAATTATACACAGCACAAGAAATTCTAGTCTGTATCAGTTTTCTGTGTTTTTTTGGGCTGCTAATAAGCCTTAAGTAAGGTGAAAGAATGCCTTCCTTACAGGATATACATTTAATAGTGTGGAAAACATGACATTTTTCAGCCTCACTGTCAGTCTGCTCTAAGTGATGTTTTTTATTAATTATCATTCAAAGTCATGTAAAAAAAAGCAAGGCAAATTTTACATCTGTGAATTTGGGGTAAGTTCTTAAGGTTGATAGTGAGAGAAGTTTAAACTTACTGGCACTAGCAAATTAGTATCTTTTTTGATAATATGACAAAGAAGGATCTGTGGAACAATGCTGAGATGTCAAGATTGTTTTAAAATGCGAGATTAGATTTGTTTTGATTACTGTCAAGCTAAATTCAGCTTTGGTCAAGATGTCATTAACGTGCAGTACTACAAAACTTGTAAAAAAAAAAAAAAAGAAAGATTTGTTACCCTCAGACACAGCAATACTCTCAAGATAATTTGTGTTTGTTGGTAATCATTTCAAAGGTGATAAACTGGAATTTCTTCCGAAGTCTGGTTATTGTTGCCTGTTTTTTGCTTGTGAGTTTAGAGTAAACAATGAATAGGAGACCTTGAGGGGGATTATCACTTTTTTTTTGTTGCAAATATATGTGAAGCATGAAGGTCTAAGAGGAATCTTGTAGTGTCTGTAATGGGTCTTTATACAACTCTTAAGTGAATCTTTAGGTAGATATAATAGCTTTTAAGAACTGGGTTTTTTTTGTTTGTTTGTTTTGTTGGGGGTGTGTGTGTGTTTTTTTGGTTGTTGGGTTTTTTTTTTTTTTTTTTGTGTGGGGTTTATAAAACCAAGATACAGTTTTAGCCTTTTGAATTAATAATATGGTTGCTGTTATTCAATGCATGCAGGTAATGTTAGGATGCATGAAATTTGCAGTTGGTCTGGTTAGTCAGGACTATAAACTTGCTGATAAATAAAATACTGAATCGCCTCTGCTTTGAGTGTGGGCTGAACCAGATAAAGATCCTGAGATCCCTTCAAACCAAAGCTGTGATTCTGTGAATATCCCAGTGTTTGTTCTGTTTTTTTTTTTTTCTGTGAAAAAGATAGCTTACCTCTGTGAAAGCCTGCCAGTTTTTTTTTTCAGAAGTCTGACAATTCTTCTGTTAAAAAGAACTGCTTATACATGTTCATGGCCAGAAGGAAGGAAGGGAAAAAACCTTAAAATGTTTTGAAGTGGTTGTGGAAATTAAAAAAAACCTAACACCTTAATGAGCATATTGAGAAGTGATGCACTGAAAACGTAAGAGCTTGTTGCAGCCTCTTCCTCTGGAGAGATGCTCTACTGTGCTCATACCTTATCCTCCCATTGCAGCTGTTCTAGCCTCAGGGAGGAAAAAGGACATTTGGAGATTTCTCATCGTGATGCAGTTTTGTTTTTCAGTCGTCTTCAGTTTTTGTTCTGTGATGTATTGTTCGGAAAATTCTTGATGACTTTTATTCATTTAAGATATTTGAATGTAAACATATTTGCAGAGTCCAAATAAATAATTAGATGTGATATACTTGTCTAACCTTGCCTGTTGAAATTCTACTTGTGTTGGTGTTTATACTCTTACTGTTGTGGCATCATGATTTTTAACATACACAAAATCAGACATGGTTCTAAAGTACTGGTGTCAAGCTTTTCTTGTGCATCTCCTGCATAGCACCCATTTTTAGCTGTCCCTTCATTTGCTTGGCTTTCTTGGATGGGATGGGGTGAGCTGAAATGGTGATACTTGCTTAGTACCTTTCATTACTAGTGAAAGGCAAACTATTACTGAAGATTGGGCTATATGCCATTGTCCTCTGGGCCTTGAAAAAGGTCACCTTCTCCCCAGCAAGGTAGTAAGAGGACTTACACTAGAGAAGGGACTTTGGATTTTGGAGTAGGGTATTCTATGAGTAGAAGCAAAGGAATTGGTGGTGATGGATGCAGTAGCACTGCTTTTCGCTGTAACTGCTGCTAGGTATATGCCCAAAAGAATGCATGTTCACACAAATCCATTGTGGCATAGAGGACTAGTCAGGAGTTGAGAGGCTGTTCTAAAAAGCCACAGCACTCTGAAGACTACCAGTCCATTTTCAAACATTAAGGGTGCCTTGCTTCCTTTTGAATGGTATTAGAAGATTCAAATCCCCCATCTCTCATAGGAAAAAGGAACAGCGGAAACAGATGGTGCAGATACAAATGAAGACAGTAAAGTGGTCATCTGACTCTCTGCTTGTACCCTAGCCACAGTCTCCAGGGTGCTCTGCATACAACCTTAGGTGGTTGTAGTGATTTGTAGACCTTGCATTACTGTACTGGTAAGGAGTTCACTATTTGGACATTGCAGTCTATCTGTAGAACAGCAGCACTTTATACTGGTTTAATACCTCTTCCATTTACAGTGGTGAAACCCTGCCATGCTAACCACACCAGTCTCCTTTATGAGTCTGAGGAAGCTGATTAATATGTTTGGGCATTTGAGGCCTTTATTGAGTCTTCCAGCTGCATTCCCTGTGATGAGGAGTTAGTTACTCAGTTAGAAGAATTATGGAATTTGATTAGAAGCTGGTCTTCCAGTTTTTGTCAATTTTTTTTAAATTTCTTTAATAAAAACCCAAATCTGTGACATAAAGTAAAAGATAAATCTAAAAATAAACACAGAACAAGTTTATGATGTCACAAGAGTGAATAACTATGCTCACAGATTAGTAAATACATGGTTATGCAAATGAAAAATACTAGGTGATTTGCATCAACAACAATATCTAGGACATGTCTTTTCCCAAAGTCTTTAGAGAGCTCTGAGAAGTACCTATTCCTGATGGTAAATACAGATATTGTGTCTCAGAATGCATTTTAACTGTCAGTAATGTTTGGCCCATGTTGTGCTGCAAATTCAGAAACTGTTTCGTCTGAAATTCACATGGCATTAACCTGCAATGCTGTTAGGCTATTCTTAGCATATGACATAGTATAATATGCTTCTGGCCTTTGATACTGAGAAGTTGTTTAGCTTGTTGAATATGCTGTGCTAATTATTTATTTTTTTTAAAGAAACGGAGGAGAAAAAGAGAGGGGTGGGGAACAGAAACCCCATCCTAATTCCACTTACCCATTTCAAAAAGCTTAACTTTACATTTCAGAGTTTATCAACCGTTTCTGTGGGTTGTTTGAGCCCTGTCATTTCTTGTCTTTGTATGTTTTCATGTTAAGATCTTGATAAAACTTTTACTGTTTGTCATTATTTGTAGAATATGCCTTTCAAATTCACTGAAATATTATGATCATAGTTATCACATGTATGAAATGATGTGTGTAATCAGGCAACACAGAGTTGTTGTAGAGTGCATTTAAATATTAATGATTAAAAAAAACCCCAGGTCTGTACCCTAATCCCTTTTAAATGGTGCTTCTTACAGTTCAGGGATTAAAAAAAAAATATTCCTTACAGCAATATTTACCTTATCTCCTATAATTTTGATATATTTAAGTATTTATATCTTTTTTTTATATCTTTTTTTTAGACATTCAGACCATAACATTATGTTAAAAATATTTGAGATTAAGTAGTTCTGATGTATGTAGGGGTTTGATCAGAAATTGAAAAGCAAAAAAAGGGGGGGGGGGGGAGGGCCTTAAGATATGGAAATAAATCTGGAACTTGCAGCAGGAAGATACTGCAACTAAAAGTTCAGAGAATTGGATAGCAGTTTTAAAGACTAAATATCTTGAGCATGTCAGGATGTGTCACAGTGGTGATATGTTTTATGAACAGTATTAAACTGTAGTGTGGGTGTGTGACTGTTTTAGCATCCCCTCAAGTTTACTAGTGAAACTGGGACTTCATTATGCCAGCCATTGCATAACGTGCAGGTTTTTTTGTTTTTTTTTCTTTTCCCCCCCAGGATTGGTTTTATTGAATGCAATTTTTATTTTTTATTATTGAAATTTATTTTATTTTTAAAATGTTGATAGATTAAAGAAGAAAGGAGTTTCAGGAATAGCTGGAGTGGAAATTTGTGTGAACACATAGAACTGTTGCCACTGTTAGATTTTTAATGCAGACTTTTCAGTGAGTTTTAATTTTAAGTATATATTGCTTGGAAGCTGTTGCTCCTGATATTGTGATGAACATGTGAGAAATCAGCTTTAAGTATTATTTGTGTTGGATGATTTTAGGTATGAGAAAGCATCTCCTGAAACCTAAACATGAGTTTTACTGTGATGTTTCCTTCTTATTCTTGGTTTTTAGATATGTTATAGCACACATTTGTAACAGTATTAATTTATCTTGCAAATTTTCTTCTGCCATTAGAGTACATTATAGCAGAGAGAAAACCAGTATGAATTATTCTGTAGGAGGGAGTGCATTAGTACATATGTTCTAATCAATAGGCCAAAACCCAGGGAATTCTTGACAGTTTAAAGTTGAGCATTAAAGAACTGTCTCTGAACCCCTTGGTTGATTTTGCAAACACTTTCGAACTGTACAGCAGAGATGGAAACTTCTCAATAATGTGAAATTCACTTGACATATCAAAAAGAAATGCAGTTTTAAAAACAGAATGAATAACAGCTAAGAATGTAGAACATGAATTATGTAATGTCATATAGATTGTGTTAGCATCATGCTGGTTCCCTCTGTGGCCGATTCTCTCTCCTCTTAGAGAGTCAACTAGTAGGCCCATGGAGTAATGAGGGTGTGCTGCTTCCTGCCCAGACACGTATAGGTGACTGTAATATTGGCATGTGCAGTGTGTTCCTTCAGTTCATTTCTTGCAACATGGCAGTGGCGATCAGAACTGAACCAGTGCTTTGGCTACCTGCGGGCACTGCTTACTGCCAGAGGGTTTTAGGTTCCACTTTCTCTCACATCTTCTCTCACGGCTGTTGCTCTGTCTCTCTCAGAGTTGATAACAGAATTTCTTTGTATCTCTGATCCATTGTATCTCAAGAAAATTACTTTTTCTAGAGTGAGTCAGAAATCTGGTAAGCAAAGGAGAAGGGAATACAGCATGTTTTGCTTATGGAGTGCTACTGCTACTGCAGAGGCTTTCTATCTACATTGTGCCCAAGACTAAACCTTGAGGCAAGGCAGGCACTAGATCTCCTCTTAATCTATTATCATTGACTAATAACTCAGGTGGATTTCACAGGGTCTTACTGCATGAAGCTGAGTGCATGGCAGCCTGTGAAAGGGGTAGGATGCTTCAGGTCTTTTATATAACTTTGTTAGTTTATTTTATATTGTGGTAGTTGCCCTCTCATTTGAGGCTCGTATTGATTGACAAAGTGTTTTGAAAGTCAAATACAGGCCAGTCTGCCTTTCACCAGCTGTCAGCTTACTGAACAGCTCTAGCATAGTTCTTGTGGTATAGCATTTCTGTTTTGCTGCTAAAGCTGCTGTATATGTTTCAGTTAATACAATTACTAAGTAAATGACTGCCTGACAGAACCACTGAATCTAAAGTGAATACCATCTTCTTCCTGTTCTTTTTTGGTCTACAGTGTCAAGAGCACTCTCAATTATGATCAGGGATGTGCAGGATATTTCTTTTAGTTTGAAGAAGCTAATGTGGCTGAAAACATCTGAGATGATTTTTAGAAAACATGACCATCTTTTAGAACAATCTGCATGCTTGAGAGCTGACATGGTATTAGATGTTGTGCAAGCTAAGAACTTTTTAGTTTATACCCAGCTCAGAGTTGTGGTAAACTTTGTGTCCAGAGTCTTTCTGGGCTTTATAGTATTTCAAGGAGAGGAACAGTTGTCTTGTTCGATAAGACAAATTGAAATGTCTGTGTGACCATGAGCGGTGCAGCTTCATTTGAGAAGAATTTGGTTCTTTTTTCTATGACCTCTGCTGGGGCCAGTGCTTTCTCCTGTACTCCAAAACAGAGGAGGTACTTGAATTTGTCTTTATGAATAGCAATTATTTACTAGAATTTTCAGTGGAGCAGGAGCCTCTTGAATGCTGTTGGTTTGTTGTTTTTTTTTCCTTTTCTTCTCCCCCGGGAAAGCATTTTCTATAGTTCAGTTTTCTGTATGAATGTTTGAATCATTTTATCTTCGTCAGAATTTGACTTTTTTTTCCCGATAGTTCTCAGAAGTGCTCCTACACTGTGCAGACTACTTGGTGCTTAGTAAAACTCCTAGTCCCAGATACTTAATTCGTATTTCTCTATTCCTTCCTGGTCCACATCTGAGTTTCATAGTGTGATTTTTATTGTAAAATAATAACCAGTGATTCCTGTTTCATATATATGATTCTGCTATCTCTTGAGACCAGTTTTCTTTATTCTACTAGTACACTTTGAGACCAGCATAGCACTGTATATTGTTGTGTGCACCTTGACACTGAGTCAGCTCTCCAGGTATTTCAGTGCACGGAAAGCTTGCAGAACAGTGCTGTTGTAAAATAGCACAGGTGCCTCTCTGTTGATCTCTTCATGCCTTGCAATGACATCTTTTATAAACTGCTTTTGACTTAGCCTTCCTATGTGGGCTATGCACACAACTTACTGTCAGAGAGTTCTGAGTGAGGAACATGTCATTCACTGCTGTCCCTGGGAGTGAGTGCAAACTAATGTTTAACATGCTACTGTTTGCTGAACTTCAAGCACAAGCATATTGTGAAGCATTTCCAGTACAGTTAATTTCTTGTTTTACTTTGACAGATCCATCAAAAAGGAAAATGTCAGGAAAACATCCGCCTCTTCATGTGATGCATCTCATGTGCAATTGAAGTGCCTCATCCTTGTTTATTAATATAACCACATTGTTCACACTTCCTTATCGTGTAATGGCTCTGTAACAGAAGGGTCCCAGTGTTGCTTTCTTCCCTTGAGGAAGGATACTTCCTTTAATACTGTTTCTAATCTCAAATTAGAATTTAATTCAAGTGAAGATTGCATATTCCTGTGTATGATTTCAGGAATGCTTAAAGGTTTCTCCAGTTAGAAGATGAGGGAACCCCTTTGATCAGTTGGGACTCTTTCTGCAACAGATACTTTGCTAACCAGGTGCTGTTACGAAATTCTGGCAGGCATGAACCTTAAAGGGCACTGTGGTTGCAGTGCTGGCCTCAAGGACATAAGCAACGCCAACAGTATCAGATACATCAGTAGCCTTTGAGCAGGACATAACTACCCTGTCAGATGTCAAGTTCATGTTAAGCCAGCACTCTCAGTTCCCCCATTTGACTCCTTACAAAACATGTAGGAGCATTCCTTTTTTACAGCAAAGACAGATAACCTTGTACCATCTGTCAAGGAAGGTCAGAAAACTGTAACACTGAGGCCAAATTTGGTACTGAGACCTGGCTTTTTGTTAATACCACCACCATCTAGCGAGTCTTCCCTGAATCCCGAAGATACCTTTTGAGGACCTGTGTTTTTTGATGTTGCCCAAAGTAGCATTAGCAACAGATTATTTGTACAAATACAAATTATTTATATACCAGTCAAAAATCAATGAGGTCAATATTGTCCCTGAAAGTAGTCCATCATTAGAGGACAAAAAAAAAAAATAGTCTACTCTTTGATACACTCAGAAAGTTGCGGTGTCTTTTAAACTACTTTTGTATAATTGGGATCATCACTGGCTGCTTGCAGCAGTCACCTTGCTACCAGATTGAGTTTCTTTCAGGAACTACTTGGACTCTAAGACAGTATGCCCAGGACAGCTTCCTTTGACCTTCCTGAGCCATGTATGTTCTCTGTACCCTAATCATGGTTTACAAGTGTTACCTATTAGGAAGCAGCTCCACTTGACTAAGATGGATGATTGTCTTCTGGTGGGTAGAAGCAGCCTGTTCCATGCTGACATGCATTTAAGAAAGACCGTCACATGTTTTACTATGGGCAGGTGGGGTAGGAGGAGGTGCTTGTTTCAGTGCACTGTGGTCCGTTTTCATTGCCTGATTTTTAGGTCCTATCATGACTAATATGGTGACCTTATTCCCTAAGAAACAGTTAGGAATCCCCAAACTTGTAGAGTTCTGTCACTGGCATTAGAAAGATTTACGGTTCCTTTCCATATACCAAGTTTTTGTTCACATGCACACACAAGGCTCAATTTGAGAAAGACACTTTGAAGGACTGCAGTCAGTAAAGGATTCCTTTCTGAGTTTATAATTTAAAAAGAAATTATCTTTGCCACCAACCAAAGTGCTTTTTGAGTTGTTTTCCAGTTTGATATTCCTCAGGTGTCTCTGTGCTGTTTATCGCTATTCTATGTGACTTTGGTTGTCAGTATTGAATTTCATCTCGCTGCCAGTATTACATTTCTCTAGTACACAAATTTGCTCTACAGCTTGTTTCTGTTGTGCATTTGCTACTCTTTCTTTTTCTCTTTCTGTGTGTGTTTAGCTGCACATTAGACTTAGTTGAGCTGGCATGTTCTCCAGACAGATAACAGATATTTATGACTCATTTTGTCTCTCTTGTAAGCTGATCTTGGCATTTGTGAATTTTCAGGTTTTTTTTGCTCCATTAAAGTGTTTGCAATGCATGTTCTAGTCCCTTGCAATAGTCTCTTTTGTGAAATGATACATCTATGCAATGATTTAGATAAATCCAGATCACCAGATCCATATTTTTTTATAGAAAAGAAGAAAGGGTCAGGACGCACAGTTTAAATATTACAAGGACACTGGTAAAATAGAAATGATGTTTCATTTTTTCTCATGACTTTTCTTTGACCGTGGAATTATGCAGTATCTTCCCACTGCTTTGTGTGTTACTTACTGGAAACTGCCACACAATGGGAATGTTTTGGATGAGTCTTCTAGACTCTCCTCCTTTATTCTCCTTATCAGTGATGCCTCACAGTGTGTATGCTTGCTTATTTAAACTTGTTTCTCTAAGACTGGTGCCTATAGAAATTACTTGAGCAACTTGTATTATGTGCCTCCCAGGTAATAGCATTTGGTTTTCATAGCAGAGTAGAGAACAAAGATTGCTTGTGCTTCAGGTGTATGGTTCTTATTTAGAGCAAATTTAACTTGGTAAGTAAACTGAATTTGTTTTTCATAGGTAACTGTTACTGACTGTGCAGTGTGATATAGCAGGTGATAATGGAGTCGGCTTTCCCTTTGGAGAAGTTAAGAGAGGGGACTCTGGATTCTGTCTGTAGACAGTGTTCAGGAAGACCTGCTTTAAAATGTGAAATTTTAAGAACCGCTGCTTAGTTCATCGCATCCGGAGGAAAAGGAGGAGATTTTTTGGTCACAGACTATAAATAGATAGGGATAGATTTTTGAAAGTTGAATGCTACAAAAAGGCATCTGTACTGCAAGTCAGGGAACTGAAGCTAGACTGAAGCTATTTTTTAAAAGCTTATTACAACCCTTTTCTGCTGCTTTTAGTTTTTATTTTAACTCTGTAGGTTTTGATACTCTTTTTAAAAGATGGACACCATAGGGGAAAAAGTTCTGTGTACAGCCTTTAAGAATTTGAGCACATTAAGCCTCATTACAGAGCAGCACTTAAGTAGTTAGATGTTAAATGAAGTGTTATGCAAATCAACTGTGAAATATGGCTAATGAAGATGGTTATAGTACAGACCTGAGACTGGTGATCCATGCTGATCTGGAACTATACAATGGATGCCTGTCTCCAAGCAGAAAAAAAAAACAAACAGCTGTTCCCACCTTCAAGCTTGGAGTAGTTCTAGGTCTCATTTTACTGTATTAAGAAGATTCAGGTACCAATAGAAAAGAATTTAAATTATTGTGTTAAGAGGCACAGGTGATCAATAGCAGATGGCATTTATTCAGGGTTTCTTAAGGAGCTTGTGTTTAATATGGCTGAACTATCGGTTATGTTGTGTGTGACCTTTTAGTTTAAACTGTCTGGGCATTCCTAGAATAAAAGTTTTAAAAAAGCAAATACGATGCCCTTTTTAAAAGGAGCTAAGCTGTACTCTCTCAAGGCTACAGCTGAGCAGATCTTATTTCCTTATTGTATAAACTTTGAGAAATTCTTTATTACTAAAAAAGAACTAACAAGTAGATGGATAAACAGATGTTTTGACGAGAAGTCAGCTTGTCTTTGTAAAATGAAAACACAGACTTGCAGATTCTCCAAACTCTTTGAAACCAGGGAACATGTAGATAAAAATCTACATGGGAACACGTGGTCGTGAGAAGGTCATTATAGTTACTGAAGTCTTTGAAAGTATTTTTTCTTGAATTGAAGGCTGTTAAAATTAATGGTGCCGTGAGGTAAAGAGAAAGAATGTTTTGTAGATTTTTCAATTGATTTAAACAGGTCACTTCAACTGGGGCTGAATGTTTGGGGATGAGGGAGGAGGGAGAAGGGAAGCTGTGAGGCAGTTGTGATTGGTGAGTTTATGTGCTTGTTTTTATTACTATTACTTTTAATTTCAGGTTAACTAGGTGCAGAGTATAGCGAACAAAACTGAATGGGCACAAAAATAGCTGCTGACATTCATTGTACAGTAATGAATGAGGGACAGATTTAGAAGGCTAATCCTGTGTGCATGCATATAGTGGTAGGCTACAAATGAAGTATTTCTGTTGTAGAAGGAGGCTTTGGAGTGGTCACTGATGGTTCTTTGAAAATGTCGCTTGTAGTACTCTACAGTAGTGAAAAGGGTAGGTGAAATGTCAGGTATTACTAGAAAAGAAGTAGAGAAGAACACAGAAGATGACACTGAGTAAATTTCTTGTATATCTGAATTTTTGAATTTTGTATGGGGTTCTGTTTGTCTTTTATTAGAAAGGACAGTGGAAGTAAAAAGGAAAGAGTAGTAAAGTATTACCCAGTAATACTCTTGTTATCTGTAGGGGCTGTTAACTTAAAAATAAACCAGAAAAACCTTGAGGGAGAATATAGTAAAGACTTAAAAAATAAAAAATAAAATCTATAAGGTTCTCAGTTAGAAATTATTTAGTAGTTCTCTAATTCTACAAGTGTCACAACTGTTGTGTGAAGTTGCCACAGATTGCTGTGGAGAAGGTTCAAAAAGAGAATGATTTCAAAATGGAATTAAATGGATTTGCAAGGGGCAGGTGGCAGGTAGCTGTTACAGACGGTGGTTCAGAAAGACGTCGACTGTCGGGCTCTGAGATAGCTTTCTGGGAAAATTACTGGGCATATGTCTAACTCCTACTTGCCATCTGTCAGGTTTTTGCTGTTTGAGAGATTCTTGACCAATTGGGCCTTTGCTGTCAACCACTATGGCAGGTTGTTCATGTATTATTTTTAATGGAGAGGGATGTGAACTATCAGAATAATTTATCTGTGTCTGTAGTGCATTGTATTGTTTGGTGTTTCTGAATAAATAACACTAGGAAAAAAAAAGATAAATATTTAGATAATGTTCTGAAGGTTGGCAGTAAAATGAGTTAAATGCATGGAAATGGATCTTGCTTTCTGATCTTTGTGTGTTACTCAGCTATCATGATCATGACCTAGAAATCTCAAAGAATCCTAAGAAAATGACATCTGATAGATTCATCCTGAGTGATGCATCAGTCATGAGATGAACAGATTGGCAGGAATTCAACTTTAAATGTATCTGGGAAGGACTAGTGGTTAGATTAATAGTTTCAGAGAATGTCATTAAGGAAGCAAGTATCAGGTGAATTCTTTATTGTCGTCCTTAGGCATGTCTAAATTAGAAACACTCTTATTGTGTCTCACTATGCCTTCTTCCAAGTACAATACATATATTCCTGTGCATCTTATGAAACTATAAAATCTTGTATTGTAATGTTATTGAGAAATGGCAGGAGTGCTGGCAGGTTGTTTTTTGTCTGGGGTTAGTTTTTATACTACCCATTATTACTTTCACCTAATTTCATAAAATGCGGGACTTGAAAAATTTATTTGACAGCTGCTAATTTGGGTTTGAGCCTCAGTAACCAGCATGAAAAGATAAGTTTTGGTTTCTCGTTCTTCAAATTTAAAACAATTTGGTAGCTCATTGTTTATAGCATTATCACTTAATAATTTGGTTTTACATATCCATTAGTCCACTTTCTTCTTTTACATGTTTTAAGAATGGCTTCTGCTTGTGTATAGCCTAATGAGGGGACGAGAGTCAGGGTTACAGAACCTCTTTTCGGGCATTTTGTTCAGAGATTTTAAATGCAAAACGGTGTTGGAAACAATTCAGGTTGTTTTTAAAGAAATACCCTCCTTTGGGCTGGAGAGTGAGAGTAATCTTTTCTGTTCTGCTGCTGGGCCTATTTGGTTTTAGTTTATGTCTTCATAAAAGCAGGTGGGGATTAGGCCAGAGGGCCATTGGAGTGGTTTGTGCAAGTTACAGTTTGGGCACTGGCCTGAGAAATCAAAGTCTGAAACCCAGAATTACACCCGTGGCCTGACCACTGTTAGAACGGTGTGGCTAAAGGCACATTTAGCTCAGTATCTTATTGTTCTGAGGATGCATAGAACATAGAATGAAGAAAGTGGGTTTTTGAATAATAGTTGTAGGGAGGTAAATAAATGCAGTCTTTGACCTCAGGACTTTTTTCCTTTGAACTGTTAAGTGCACAAAAATGTTATTGATGTCTGTTAGCTTCTCAGTGTTGAAGGGCTTGAATCATTAGTGGAATTGTGTTGTGTAGTGTTCTTGGAGTTAAATAGGGATTATATAAAATGAAACTGTGATATTTTCTTTAAATAGTTTGTAATCTTGAGGATTGTCTGAATCCTGTTTTGTGCTTCCTCAGTTGTAAATTCAGAAGCCAGGAACCTTGTGTTAACCCTTTCTACAGAATTTTTTTTGCAAAGAAGAATTTAAAATATTTGTGTCCTAAAGGCTTCAAACATTTTTTATTGTAGGCTAGATGTTTTAATCATTTGAACTAAAAGGAAATTGACAAAAATGATTTTCTGAACTAGTATTCTGTCAATGTTATATAAAAAGCATTAATGACATTAGAGTCATAACTCAATTAAAGCTTCCATTGCTTCATGTATTTTAAAGTATTCCGAGAAACTTCAGCTACTTCTTGTAAGAGTTATTGTTACCTGCTTTTTTTCTGTTAGTGTAGTTAATGTTTCTTTTATACAGAGTAAATGAGGTAAGGATATGCCACACAAAACATCTGATAGACGTTTTGGTCAGTGTGATACCAACACAAAATGCTGTCTTTACACGATCCCAGGTTTTCCCTAGCACTGACACAGAATGGCAAATCTTGCATCTCAGACCTGACTTATGCAGAGCCATGTGGTTGTCAGTGTGGTGTTGTCTTCCCAAATGAGCTTTGCCGCCTGATCTCTGGGCTAAACCTCATCCTCTTGCTCCTGTGTCTTTGTCCTTAACAGGTGAGTCCTCATGGAAGCCGGGAGGAGCTGTTTAAGTTACTTACGCACTCAGTTTGGGTACAGAAGTGCTTGGCTCCATTTTAATTCCACATTTATCTGACTTGGCCTAGTTCCAGTTCATGAGTCAGGGAGGCTGGTTTTGTATGGAACCCAGAATGACTCAGGCTTCTTGTTCTGCTTGAGAGGTTAAGCACCTTCTGTGCTAGCTTGGGTATGGGTGCAGGGTTGCGCCACAGCTGTGGTTGCCCAGCATTGATCATAAACTGATCAAATCTGACTTGGGTTTCTATGGTGCAGTTAACGTGAGATTCAGATAAAATGTGTATGCACAATCACAGACCAAAAGTCAGCTAATCTGTAAACCTTGTTTTTAAAAGCACATTGTTTTAGTCAACATTGTAAGCTTAAAATTATACATAAATGTTTATTTTCCATTGTAAGGTTGCATAAGGCCTTCTTTTCCTCAGTTATACTGAAAAATGCGAAAATCCAGAAATCTTCAGCAACCAGCACTGAAATAAAAAAAAAAAGTCAGTCTTGGGGAGTGAGTTCGCTCAGGTAATGCCAGGCATTACACCTGTTAACTTCTGTAGTATTTTAATTTACTGAAAACTATGAGGGTTTGACACTGCATAAAAGCTGCCTGTTTTGCTGAAATGTTGCAGGACTCCTGTGACTCATTCTAAAGCCTGGATGTGTTGTATAACGGGACTTATTTTGAGATCGTATTATAACTGCATGTTGTCATGGAAGCAAGTCTGAGGAGCTTCCAGTGTTTCCATGGTGTAGGAATGAATAAAATAATCTGATGAGGTACCTTGCTAGTAATTGCGTGGTAAAGATTTTAGCCTTAGCTTTGAACAATGAAATGGCAAAGCATCTGGATAGCAACATAAAGCAATCAGAACTTCAGTGGAAGTAATAGTGCATATTTGGGAAGAATTCAGCATGTGTAAAGATCAAATGCTAATGCCACTTATGTGTGCAAAGCTTTTCGTAAATAAACTATGAAGTGGCTTTAGTACAAAGCCTCTTTATGTGTAAATCAAGTAACTAATTTTCAAAATGTTCTGACATTTACATCTTGGAAAAGTTAATGCATTTTAATTAATGGGTTGTTATAGATGGCTTTTCCTGTATGGTTTTCTATTTGCTGTTTATTGACGTTAGACAAATGACTGCTCATGTTCAGTGTTTTAGGGCAAATTTGCTTATTTTAATAAAGAGATTTTTGGACAGAAACAAGGCTGTATCCTTAAGTATTTTGAGGGCAGTAGGGTGTTTTAAGTAAGTGAACGTGAGTGTTTCTTATCCTAAAGAAAAAACTGATCATGCTTTAGGTGAGGTTTACATGAATCTTTATTTTATGAATAATGTCTTACACATTTTTTTTCAACTAAAACTAGATCTCCAACAAAAAAACTTCTGTAGAAAAGTAGTGGGCTAGTTTTGAGAATTAACTGATGCATTTCAAGTATTGAGAGAGATAACTTTGTTGTATCAGAGCTAGATAGATTTAGGATATCTTTGCTATTTTAATGAATTATAATGAACAAACTAAGCATGCTGTCTAGGAAGGTTTAATTATTCCCTAAATAATTTAGGAATGGTTGGAAACTGTGTCCTGAGAGTTTATAACAAGTGTCATGTCTGTTAAAGCATGTGAACTATCCAACTTTTATTGCTGTGTTTTAATAGTGTTCTCAGGAGTGAACAGAGTCTATCACATCTGTTTCCTACCACAGGATATCCTTTCTGCTGTGAATTTCAAAAACTAAGATATTGACACCCTAGACCTGCCATTATTTTTTTCTATAATAAAGTCTTAGAGCACATTTTCTCTGTGCCTGGTTTCTTCCTTATGCTAAAGCCCTGCTTGGGCTTCTTTGTGGACTCTTTAGCATTATAATGAAAGCTACTATTCTTAAGGCTAATGTTACTTTAAATGGAGTTTTGTAGGCCTTGCTTTAAGTTGCAAATTAAACGCATTAAATTAATTCACAGTAGCACTTATGAACCTAAATGAGGAGCCTCCTAATTCTGTTTTGATCTTGGAGTGCTGGGTTGCTTGGTGAATACAGATGACTAAATTGCTGCACAGGTTTCTGTGCTAGGTGTTTAGTATTGGAAAAACAGAAGTCACAAATTACCTTTATTAAAACCAATATCAACTTTTTGTATATTTTGTATATTATGGGTTTGGAATATAACTGAGATTGAGATATTTCAGCAGTCCCTGAGGGATTTTGCAGGACAAATTAGTTTGAGCTAAGTCATTCTTTCTGAACAGCAGATGCAAGAAGTGGTCAGGGGTGGTCTTCTTTATGTGAAACCTTGACTGTTGTGCCTGTAAAGGTCCATTTTTAGATCCTGATAGAGAGGGGAGAGGTTAGTTGCTGCTGTTCAGCAATTTTTGTAGATGAAGATTGCAATAGAGAAGTGACAGTAAATAAATTGCTAGGTTGTCTGTAAGTTCAGGTCATCGTCACCATCTGTGATTTTACAGATACTCTGCTGTCACTGTTTTTTCCCCTTCAGTTTTCCCTTTAAGTTTTAAGTTCAGAGATTTAAGTTCATTTGAGTTCATTGTAAAATGCTGTGGGGTTTGAGAAGGAAAGTAGGTTAGAGAATCAATTTGTTGACTGAATTAAAAAAAAAACCCAACAAACTAAACACAACAAAACCAAACCAGCCAACCAGATAACCCCTACAGGTCAGAACTATTTAGCATGCTAGCTGTGTGTCTTTAGAATAGAGTGTTTACACAGATAAGAGTTTCAAGAGCCATAGCCTACTCTGAAAAAAGCGATATCTAAAGACAAGTCACAGGCATTAAGACTGGTCCTTTGAATCTACAAGGGCTGGGTAGGTAAACATTTTCTTTTCTGGGATCCTGAAAAATTTTCGTATCCTTGTTACAGTGCTTACCTGGACTGATGTTACAGCTCAAAGATGGCTTGCTTGGCCTCAAAATCTCTTAGTAAAACGGTTACGTACTAACCTACGCATCTTCATGTAAGCATACCCTGACAGGCTTCAGGCTCAGCTTTTTCATTTCTGTGCTTTCTGTCCAAACTCTTCTAGGAGAAGCCTGCAGCGTAAAGGTGGAAAACGAGGTATTATTATTCCTTCAACCTTGGGAGACCATAATAATCATTCCTTGCTCCATAACAGCTAGGAACAGGGAGAGCCCTTGAAAAGGGGTATGAGGGTCAGAAACCCAAATCTGAAGCCAGAAAACTTTGTACCCTTCTTGTCAGTGAGGAATGATGAGCAGGCTTAATTGTAACCACCTATGGGCTGAGGCTATTTAAATTAAGCTTCTAATTTACCCTGGCCAGTCTCTCTTAAGATTTTGTTTATATTAACTTAATGTGCTGTTGAAAACCAGTGCGGAGTATGCTGGCTTGGATAGGAGAGTCTCAACGACACCTTCAACTCTGTGAAGTACTCCTGATAGAAGTTTCTGACACCATTTGTACATGAGAGGTTAGGGCTGAAAAAGTGCATGCATTTCATCTAATTTTAGCCACTGTGTATGAAATAGATAGGATATCCATATCAGAACTGTAGAGTTACTGTATTAACATTCAGAGCAAGGTGGACAGGTGAGTTCATTTGCTGGGAAGTACATTTTTAAAGCAAAATAATGGTCTGTTGATAAGAGAGCCTTTCTCACATGGAAGAAATAACAAGCCTGTAGAGAAGGAAAATCTTCAGTCATATTAATGGTGTTCTCTTTTGGGGGGATTCTGCTTCCAATTCTCTTTATTAGATGTGCTTTACCCTCTAGACTAGTTTATCAGCAATGACAGGACTAATGCCTAGGATAGTTGGGTCTGCAGTTTTCGAAATTCATATACATGCAGGATATTAGCATGTCTGATTGTGTTATATGCAGTTTTGATATATGAGTATTGTTTGGAGTTTCAAGTCAATACTTAAATGGTTGGTTATGTTTAGATGTACACTTTTTTAGCTCTTGTGAAACTTTTTAATTTTTTATTTAATTTTATTCTACTCTATTCCTGTGAAATTTTGTTTTGGCAGTGGGGAAATACTTGTAGTATGTTTTGTTTCCAAATACCCTCGATGAAACGTTTTTAAAGTCCTGAAGAAATACACTAAGGAAAAATATGCATGTCTTAAATTTATTTCTTAAACAGCACAAGTCACTGACATGTGGTACCAAAGACCTGCCCAGGTTGCAAGATAGCACTGACTTAGGGAGGAATGTGGCAGAGATGGTGCATCAGTGTTCATGCTAGCTGTGTACTTGGATTGAGGTGCTCTGGGCAGCATACAGATAGCATGGTTTCTAGATGAGGATGGGTGCCAGTTGTGCTTTATTCTTACCACTGTTGGACCCCACCAAACATCCTGTAAATCCCTGAAGGTATGTGTCGTGGTTTGAGGCCCCCCTCAAACAGTTCTGCACACCCCCCCCCTCTTTCTTCCCCAGTCCCGGGGAA
>JASSUY010001983.1:0-13644 GCA_032466535.1 Forpus xanthops
TGGCAGTGTTCAAGGCCAGGTTGGACACAGGGGCTTGGAGCAAGCTGCTCTAGTGGAAGATGTCCCTGCCTGTGGCAAGGTTTGGAGTAGGATGAGCTTTAAGGTCCATTCCAACCCAAACCAGTCTGGGATTCTATGATGATGCCATGGTCTGTGGGGTTTGGCATCTTATGTTGTGCTGATAGGTGCAAGCTGGAAGGCAGAACAGCACCTTGTTACTGCTAGATGAATACAGTTGCTTTTGTGTTTAGATGAGCATGGATTATGTGGAGTGTGTGAGGATGAAAATAGGGATGGGAAGGCCACCTGTTTATTAATGTCTTTCACCTAATCATCCCAAAGATCAGGTTTATCAATTCACAATTGCATTAAAGATGCAGCACTACTAAAGCTTTGCTTTGGCCAGCTATCCATTTCTCACAGCCGATTTCTGTGTCCATGAAAAACCTTTTCCTGTTTGGCTTTCCATGCTAACATAGGGAAAGTGAACAACGGCCTCATTGGCAGTGACCTTGCAGTGAAACAAAAAAACACGTACAAAGAGCATAGCTTGTGTCTTCTGAGGCCAAAACAAATCCTATTGTGATGGGGCAGACACCCAGCTAATAGACTAAACTAAACATGGCTTTAAACACTTTTAATTTGGCTGTATCTGCATGTGTTTATCAATTTGGTGTTTGTTCTGCTCTGAGCTTTGGTCTGAGACACCTCTAGGCAGATCTGTAATTACAAGCAACTTTCTCTAGTCCTTAGCTTGCTTGTTTAGGCCCTCTCTAGACAAAGTGGAGGTAAATCTATTCCAGATGAAGGCCTGAGATACAGGTGTTGAGATGGAGTTTCTTTGCCCTTAAGTACTTCAATAGAAACCCTTACTGTCAGGTAAGTTTTATTAAGGAATTCCAGTGCTGTGGTAGACATGGTGTCTGGTGTTTGCATCCAGCACAGAAACTGATGGAGGTGTTAAGGTAGAGCTGGGAGTTACACACGAGTGTCTTTCATTCCACATAGCACTGGGTGAAGGATCCCTGTTCTGTCTTTCAGATGGCAATAGGGATGCCAAGACAGGAGCTGGGGAGTGTCATCTTGTGAAGTGGGGGAGGCTGGGGTGAAGGACTCCACACATGCAGAGCTGCCTGGCACGTCCTCTATCACTTGCAGAACAGGCTTCTTCAAAACAACCTGAAATGACGCTGCTCCCAGAGCTGCTTGCATAATGAAGATCTTGATGAACTGATTGCTGTGTTACTGAAAACAAGCTGTAATCTTATTAGTAAGCTGTAGGAGTGACATCTTAGCTATTCTTGCTGGTGCTATAGAGACAGACCTTCAAGCGTGCTGTCCTATGGGTGCAAATTCCTTGATAAAATGCTTTAATTCAAACAGGTGGTTGGCAGCAGTGCCATTGAAAATAGCCCGGGCTAAAGGTCTTGTGACTTCTTATAGGGGGATATTCTGTGAAACTGCTGGGTGTATGACCAAGTCCCCTGTGGTTAGAAATATGCAAAGAAGGATGTCAGCAGGGGCAGCTTGTTTCTAAGACAGCTTTAATTCTGGCTCTTTAGCTGCTATGGTTTATGGTAAGAGTGTATGGGTTAAGTTACTGTTCATTGCTGCCACGGTAATTTGAGAATTACTCTGTTGTTGCTTTTATGGTCTGGGCCAAGGAATTTGAACCAGCCATGTGCTTTTCATTTTCTCCTTGGAGTAAACTTCAGTTGTGATTTTTTGCTTCTTGCTCTAGGGAGAAGGGAGGAATTAGTAGTGTTTGTGTACAGAACTGAGGACAGTGAAGCCAGGCTTTAAAGATTTGCAGTAGAGCTCTCCTTAGACCTGTGGGAGAAAAGTTATGGAGCATTTGTCCACAAGGCCTCTCCTGCGTAAATTTGCTATCTGTGTTGGGAATAGTGGTTTATGTAATTCTGTATGTATGAATGAAATAGTTGATCCTGCATATTACATGATTTTTATAATAATCAGATTTAATTCTTCTATACAGGGACCTGTTCTTATATTAGCACTGACTGCTTTGAAAGACTGGGGTTTAAACTTCCAGTACTTACAGTAAGCAAGAAATATCTATATTGTATGTAGATACAGCTATAGACATGACTTACTGCTTCAGGATTTTATCCAGTTTTTCAAATCCTTCTCTCTGTTGTTTCTGATGCCTGACTACATGATTTTAAGCAATATAACCTATGATGTTATGAACTGTGGTTTACTGATCTTCAGGTGATTCTTTCTTTTCAGTATGAACTACATAGTTCTTCATTAGGTTTTAAGCTGCTTGCATAGGGTAGGGACTTGGAAGCAATGTGAAAAGGGACTATTTCCTGCATGGGCTTTTTTTGTTTGTTTTAACCTTGTCTTCTTGTACCGAACAGTTTTTTTTTACCTTGAAGTACATTTAAAGGTGGGGAGATGTGTGATATGATGCTGACAAGGTTTTTGTTCTTTGACTTTGTCTCTTTATCTGTCAAAATACTGCAATCAGTTGATAGAATGATGTCCCACTTTTCGTTCAAAAGAGCTTGTGTTTCATGGGACTGGTCTGGACTGCTGTGATGCTGTGACTTGGTGTGCTTATCCTAACTTGCTCATGAGGTTAATTGAGAACTCAGTCCGTCTCTTTTTCTGTTTGATGTGTCCCTTTGTGCTTGCTCCAGATCATTGGAAATGTCTTTAAAAAGTCTAGATGCTTGTGTGGAAGGGCTGGAGCTGGCTTGTGTAACTCAATTCTTCTGCCCCTGCTGCCTCCTTCTCATCTTAGTCCTGGAAACTCTCTTACAGGAATTCCATTTTCTTGGCTTACACTTGTTGCCTCATGTTCTGTTTTAAATGCTTGAGAAGGAACCTCTTTATTTATTCATCTGCTAGAGAGGTATTATAATGAGGGAAGGATGTTGAGCAAGCAGTGAAGTAGTTGAGGCAGCTCCAGATCCTTTCAGAAGCTCTCCAGTGGGAATGATTCAAGCTTGGAATGAGCAGATGCATAGCAACAGTGTTTATTTTATTTTGATATTCAAGAGGTCTGAGAGTTGCATGAGTGTTTCCAATATATTTGCCATGCATTGACAGTATCTAAGAACAGATTAAAAACTACCTTGAGACTAGATTCTAGCCCAGAACTGGTGAGCTACCATCACTTGGAGTCAGCATTGTGCAGGATGCAGAGCTTGTCCAGGGCTACCAGCACTCTGTATGGAGGGGATTTATAGAAGTAATAATAAGAAAATGAACTGTATAAGGTCCATGACAGTCTAATTTCTTGCAACTCTGTTAATCCTGTTAAGTCAGGGTTAGGCTGAAGGTGTTAGGTAAGTCACCTGAATGGATCTCGAGCCCCATTAGAACTGGCTTTGCTCTTAAACAAGAGGAGAAGATTGCATTATTGCAGTAGGGTGGCCGCTCTTTCCACAGAGTAATCTTTATGGTTGTTTTTCACCAGTTCTTTCTGCCAGTTTGCTTTTTGTTGCATTAATTTTTAAAACTTTATAATCTTAACCTTTCTGTTGTGGTGACAGTGCAACTGAGTGAGCTTCATTATTCCGCCTACTTTTTGCCCAGTTGCAACTGAGCTATTAACATTTTAAGCCAACAATCTACACTTTCAATCTAAACTGTTGCTATGTTTGTACGTCACAGATTGCCCTCTGGTGACTTGGGAATGCAATGAGGAAGAGCAATCTTTCAGGTGCAGTATCTAAAATTAACCTTCCACCTGGGTAGTTGGATTTCTGAAGCACTGTGCTCAAGAGAAAAGAACATTTAGACCAGAAAATAATTAATTTTCTAAATGTAAAGACCTGACTTTGCTTTGGTGGTGTCCAGTGAAGCAGGAACAGCAGCGCTAACTTAGTGTTGAGCTGCTGTGTGACATTAGCATCCCGCACCTTGTCAAAATGGAGCATAGTGCATCAGTATCTGGGGGTTGTTGAGGAAAAAAGCTGGGATGGCTTTTGGCTGTTCAAATATGGCTCTCCTAGTGTAGGCATATAGTGTGACTATGGTGGAGCTTTTTGGTGCAAGCACTACCAGTTCATCTGTATTTCCAGCTGTGAAAGGAAGCAAAATACCTGTGGGTGGTATAGAATAATGAGTCAGAGTGAGATAGGGTACAACAGTACACTGTTGTCTGGCAAAACTCTATCCTTGCAACAGTACTCTGTTGTGTTGATGTGGACTGAAGGTGCTGGTAGATCAAAGCAAGCTGTTTGCAGGTCTGTGGTCTGAAGCCAGGACTGTAAGGATGTTGTGATCCTTCTCAGATGTGCACCGGGAATATGCCCTAATGCCTTAAATAAGTATTCCTCCACTTGGTTGTAGTATCTCATGGATTAAAACTTGCATTCAGAACCTAGTATCTGGATAAGTCTCACAGAACATCAAAGTCAAGAGCTGCTCTTTTTGAAAGACCTGAAGACTGTGTTTATGTTGGCTTAAGATTTTGGGTTATTTTTCCAGGCAGGCATGTGACAGGTGTGGGGAAGGGACTGTCATAGCTGTGTGTGACACAGGCTTGCTGCTCAGGTCTAGGATAGGTTCTGCTGGATCTGCAAACCTACATTCTGTTTTGGTGTGAAGCCAAGGAGATTTCAGTAAGCTATGTTAGATGAGCCAGCTTTCAACCAAGCTGAACATGAAGGAAAGGTACATGTCAGAGCTGCTTTGATCAGTACCTAGCTCCCCAGTAGTATAGGGCAGTAACTTAGGGCAAGAAGTGTAGTGTGCCTTCAGTAGGGCAATTAAGAGAGACTGCAAGATGGTTGCTTAGCCTGTGTAATGTAGTGCGCTGTGAGACTGCTCTTTAGTGCAAGTTTGGCTCCAATGTTTCTGGCAGTGATATGGCCAAAGACAAATCCCTCAAGTTAATATAAAATCCTCTTCCTAGTTCCTTTCATGTTGCAGATGATGCTTTCTGTTGACTGGTGTGTAACAGAATTCTAGTGAGATGTCTTGGCCAGGTATTAAAAGTCTTTTTGATGCTAGCAAGGTGTCTTTGTTTAAAGTAAATGTCAGAAAATAGAGAGGGGCACTAAAGATAAAGAGTTAATGTGAGGGATGTGATCTAAACTTTAACTCCTAGTGGGTAAAGAGACAAATAAAAAGTTGAAAGGATAAACAATGATTTGAGATGGTAACTGTAGTAGAACTGAGGGAGATGGAATAAACTCTGCAGGTAAAAAAAGAAATCCAGGTCTTAGATTGACTATGTGAGTGCTCAGCCAGGCTACAAAGTGGCATCTCACCTGGAGGCCTGTTATTTGGATATCCAGCTATAGGAAAGTGGAATGGTGGGAAAAGTGGAGATGGCTGCTAAGAAAGCAGATTGCCTATACCCATGTCAGAGGTGGACTGAGTGGTGTAATAGCTCTTTTCAGTTTTTCACTTTTGTATTCCTCTAAAACAAACAAGCCAACCCTCCTTATTCTCAATGATGTGGCTAGATCCAGATTTTCCTGAAATGATACTTATTGCTTTACTTCTGACCTTTAGAAGGGAAGGGCTGCCTATGTGCATGTTGGAAGAGGGTATGAGCATAGTATGCACGTGCATGTGTAAGCGCAAATGCAGAAAATCCTACAACACATCTGTTAGTTGTTAGATCTTCTAATTTAGCCCTTTATGAGTTAAAATGAGTCAGTAGTATGCTTGCAGTCCAGAAAGCCAACCATATGCTGGCCTGCATCAGCGTATAAAAAGGTGATGCTGAGTTGCATCATGTTGAAGAAGCAAAGGCTTCAGAGAGACCTCAAAGCAACTTCCAGTGCCTAAAGGGGATGCAGGAAACCTGAAGAGGGGCTTTGGACAAAGGCCTTATAGGGACAGGACAGGAGGAATGGCTTTAACCTGCCAGAGGGGAGACTGAGGTGAGCTTTTAGGGAGAAGCTCTTCTCTGTGAGGGTGCTGAGGCACTGGCACAGTGTGCCCAGAGAAGCTGTAGCTGCTCCATCCCTGGCAGTGTTCAAGGTCAGGTTGGACACAGGGGCTTGGAGCAAGCTGCTCTAGTGGAAGGTGTCCCTGCCCGTGGCAGGGGTTGGAAATGGATGAGCTTTAAGGTCCCTTCAACCGAAACCAGACTGGGATTCTGGGAAGTGTTTCTTATAACAAGCAAGTTAGTGCCAGAACTGCTAATAATGGCTTTCTGCAATGGAAGGAGATAAAATTTTGCAGATACTTTACCATCTCTAGATTTCTAAGCCCTTCCAGAGTTAGGAGCTAAATTGCATTTTGACTGTGTTTTGTTGTAGTTCCTGATTTTCACTTTTTCAAGTCTTTGAAAAAGCTGCTTCACCAGATTGAGCTGGGTTTAAAAGGCTTGGAGCCCTTTGAAGAAGATTAAAATTCATTTTAGGAGAGGTATTATTTTATGAATAATAATAACAACCTCACAACCTTCTGCACAGAGTTTGAAAGCTGAATGAGGCCAATTTGGGACTTTGGCTACCCATGAATTAACCAGCAGAGGGGTAAGAAAATTCTTTCTGTTGGGGTTTCACAGCTCAAAAACAGATGTGTGCAGGAAAAGAGGGCCTCAAACATCCAACTTTTTTGAATGAGCTGTAATGCAGGAGAGAGCTGTGCTGACTTTTGCTACTGGGTTCAGTCCACTGTGGCTGCTCTGAATCTCTTCTCTGCCCAGTCTGTAGCTGTGCCTGGCTTAATGTCTCTCTTTATCTCTTCCTGCCTCAGTACCAGAAATTGCCTTTGCAAAACAAGCCAGCTTCCTCCAGAGAGTCCTTTGGCTTCCTCAGTGTCAGAAGTCACGAATCCCAGGATAGAGTCTTTGGACAACTTGTCAATGGACAGTTTTTGGCTGGAAGTAGAGAATATTAAACAGAGCACTGAAGTGGAGCAAGAGGAATTCAGCCTTGCAGATGTCAAAGCACAAGAAGGTAAGTTGCCAAAAAGGTAGGGAGTGAGGGGAGGAAAGTCATAGAATCATAGAATGGTTTGGGTTGGAAGATGAACATCCTGAAAACAAAATTTGCCCATGCACCTGAATGATTTAGAAGTATGTTGCAATATGGCATGAATATTACCAGTCAAATCAGACATGTCTTTCTTTTTATTTGGGTGGTGGCTAATGCCCTGCTCAAGGGAAGTGCTGTCCTGGCCTGGTTTCAGCTTCTGAAACAAAGCTGACTCTAAAGGGCAGTCAGGAGTATATTCAAGGCTCCAGACTTTTTCCAGCAGGAGACACTTGCTCCCCGTGCAGGTGGCTGTGTGGTGGTAAACACCCTGTGGTAGCTGGTGGCTTGGAAGTCTTGTTTGTGTATGTGGTTTTAAAACTTCATCATTGTGGCTTTTCTGAGAGTTGCTTTTGTAGAAGGAAGACATTTCCCACTCTAATTTACTCTTCAAGAGGCCATAATAAACATCCAAAATTACTTGAGTCCATCCATACAAGAGTTTTCTTATATGTCTTCTTCTCCCCACTCTCATTTCTTTTGAGGACTGCTTCATCTATATGAGGTGTTTCTAATGAGCTCTCTCTAGTGCTGGTGTATTCAGTAGTTTGGAATAACTGGAGCAATTGCCTTTTGACATAGGAGATACAGCGTGCTGGGACTGAAGGCATGATAAGCAGGGATAAACAAATTTGATCACACATTTCCCAGGTCCATTTTGGATAATATGGTTTAGTTGCCCCTACATGCTCTGGAATGGTTGGGTTTGCAACATGTACGGCCTACATCTGTTGTGCTGGCCTGATCATAGAATCAGACTGCTTGAAAAGGACCATAAGATCATCCAGTTCCAACCCTGCCATGGGCAGGCACACCTTCCACTAGAGCAGCTTGCTCCAAGCCCCATCCAACCTGGCCTTGAACACTGCTAAACTGGAGAAGGAACCATGGGTGTAATGGGAACGTGTTTCAGTGAAACTCCTATGTGCTGCTGTGCTTAAGAAGGGTAAATATCTCTTCTAGGTGCATAGAGGGGAGTCTGAGGAGATCACCATTTGTGTTAGCCATAGTAGGCAAGACACAGTAAGCATTAAGGCCTGCTGTTAGTGTCCCTGTGTAAAGGATGTAAATTTGGTTTTTAGAACTAGAAGAGATGCAAAAATGCCAGGAATGTGCCAGGAAGAAGACTCTGTAAAAGAGGCAATGCCAGGAGATGAAAAACTGTCTGGAGTATCCAAAAGACTGATATACTAGAGGCAATATGATTCCTCTGTATAAGCAAGGGCACAAGGAAAAGTGTCTTTAATGCTAATGCTGTATATTAAACTAGGAGGCGAGAGCTAACTGCTTAATTGGCCACTGAAACCAGACAGACTTGCAGTAGTGCCCGAAGGTGCGAAGCCTTACTGGCAGGTTGGGCTTGGCTGGTGCAGCTCGGCTCCTGGTGCCTCCTGCAAGGGAGCGCGGTCAAATGAGCATTGTGGTGAGGGGAAACTCCCATGCTGTGGGTCCTGGGCTTGGCTGGTGCCTGTTGTCTCTGCAGGTTAGGGTTGGAGCCCTGTGAGGTGACAGTGCCAGGCAGAGGCTGCAGGGCTCCTCGGAGCCAAAGGCACCGTTGCTCTTTGCTTAAAGCCCTAGAAGTTCTGCTCGGGCAGGGCAGGTGCTGACAGCTCCATGGCTGACACAGAGCTGATCCTAACCAAAGTGCAGGGGCAGTGTGGAGGCTGCATGTGGATAAGGCATTGCAGAGATGCCGACCTGCTTGGAGAGCCCTGTGTGGAGTAATGGAGGCTGCTTGTGGCCTGGTGTGAGCTGGAGCCCAGTGTGTAAATCTGCAGAAGTGGAGCTGCTGACACTTGTGGCTTCACCAGCAGCTGAAGGGAGCAGACAGGAGCTTTTCCCTGGAACAGAACAGCCGTGTCTTTTCTTTGCTGTTCATCCAGCTCTCTCTGGGGTCCAGCAGTGCAGCAGGCTGGTGAAGTGTGCACTCTGTGGTAGTGCCACTGAAGTATCTGCTGGCATCCTTACAGCATATAATCATGCCTGGGAAGTGTCAGCAAAGAGTGACCCTTCTCTACCTTCCAACGCTATGCAGGAAGTTGTGTTTAATGTTTAGTCTGAAATTGTAGCATACTGAAGCTGTCCTTTTAACTTTTTGGAAACAAACCCCTTTTTTACCAACGCTGGGTTTGGCCAGCTTACCTTTCAAGTAACAACTGGACTTCTTCAGTTTTGCATGTTTATTCCTGATTGTGGCCACCTGAAATGCTACTTGTCTGGAGAGGCCAATGCAAACCTTAGCAGCTCTCCAGGCCTGAAGCTGCAGCTCAGCCTCTGTGGACCTCTCTGTTCTGACCTGCTTCTCTTTGATTTCCCTCTTCTCCCCATAAATAACCTACTTTACATGTTTCCTTTTGTGTAACTGGCAAACATCTAGGCCAAAAATATTAAACAGATGAATTAAGATCTGGTGCTTTGGCATCAGATGGGGCACTAAGCCCATACAGTATCGGATTTTGGGCCCTCTGTTTAGCATTGTGTATTAGATTAGTTTCCTGTTATGACTGGAATTGGGTATTTTCAAAATTTGCAAGCAATACGCTTCACTTCCTTTGGTTCCAAAGGCAAAATAAACCAGAAGTTTTTTGCTTGCTGTGCTGCTGAGCCCAAGGGTGTAGCACAGATTGCTGTGAGGAGTCAGGCACAGGACTACAGTGTATGAGCAACTGTAATTGAGCAAGCAGTTCCAGGGGGATCATGGAATCCCAGTCTGGTTTGTGTTGGAAGGGACCTTAAAGCTCCTCCAGCTCCAGCCCCCTGCCATAGGCAGGGACACCTTCCACTAGAGCAGTTTGCTCCAAGCCCCTGTGTCCAACCTGGCCTTGAACACTGCCAGGGATGGGGCAGCCACAGCTTCTCTGGGCACCCTGTGCCAGCGCCTCAGCACCCTCACAGGAAAGAACTTGTGTCTAAGAGCTCATCTCAGTGTCCCACTCTGAGGCAGCTTGGAACTGGATGAGCTTCAGGGTCCATTCCAACTGAAACCATTGTAAGATTCTAAGAAGAGACTAAATGCCTTTTTTGTTTAGATGCAGCAATAATAAAACTTTGTCTAAGCAGCTGTGGTACTATAATACCTGTTTGCATAGGAAAGGCAAAGTGTGAATGAACAGCTCCGTTTCAGTCCAGTTGAGATTTTACTTTTTCCCTGTATAACCTTTGGTAGAGCTGTGTTGGAGCTGCCTACAGTGAATGAATGAGGGAAATAGAATTGGAAAGCTAAAGGTTTCGTGGTGCTCACTGTATCAAATTTGAAGCCGCTGCTAAATTGCTTCTTTTATTTTGGATTTCAAGTAGCTGCCTTTCTCAGGGCATTTTCTCAGTTGCACAGAGAGTGCAACCCATAAGGAAAAAAATTGTCTTCTGTGTTTGAAGCGCATCGTAATATGTATTGATGTCTGAAGTGGAATTCAGCTTGTTTGAGTAATGCTGCTGTACTGTATCCAGGCTTCTCACACTTCATTCTGGAGCTGAAATGCTCTTTAATTTTAGGGATGTTTTGAATAGGCACAGACATAAAGCAAATGCACACAGTAAGAATATAATTTTTGCTTTTGTTGGATGACTGTATGGGTACCAGTTCATATAAAATGATAGAGAATGATGCAGGCAAATGGTTACACAAATGTATTGTGAATCTACCAAGCAGTGTCTGGATATTAAAAAAAAAAAAAAAAAGGACAAATTAAACCAGTTGAAGCACGGGTCAGTACGTAGATAAATATACAGTAAAATAAATAGCCAAGTAACTGGGAAGAGTCCTACAGCCAAATGTGCAGATGTTGCGGCTTCTCATAGATCATTTTTTGTCCATTCCCAAAGCTGTCAATGAACCAGAGATGCTCCAGTGAGGCACTGCTGTTCATTCTGAGTGTGCTGAGTGCTGTTGCCTGCATTCAGAGATACCCTTTGTAAAGGCAGATTTAGAGCAAGTGCATCCGTCTCTCATGCTGTATCCTGTAAAAGCCCCCACTGGGTTCAGTTCCTGTGCTAAATACCCCAGATTCACACTTGTGTCCCCTCTTCTGCCCAGCTTCCAATGGAGCCTGCATTCCCAGCAATATCTGTGCTTTTTCTTCTCTTTCCTCACCCTAGGTGAGAAGGGAGTATGTGGGCAGTTATAGCTGCCAAGAGTGCTGTGCCTCCTCCAGATTCACCTGACACCCAGCAGGGAATCTGGGAACAGGGCTAAGGCTTTGAGAGTAACAGTGGCCTCATAACAAAGGTATAGCTTCCTTCCAGTGATGTCCCATTGCCACCCCAGAAAGGGGATGGCTCAGGCTTCTGCTTTTCTGAGTCTGAAGTGTTTCAAGCATTCAAACTGCTGTTACCCTTCCTCGTCTCACTCAACCTTCTCACCCCTTGTGTCGCAGAGGGAGAGGCTGAAGCCGAGTGGCTCCAGGATGCAGGTCTGTCCAGCCTCCTCGGGGACTGTGCCTCTGAAAACGACAACGTCGTGCTGCTCTCCACTCTGACCAAGACTCAGGCTGCTGCTGTGCAGCGGCGGTTGAACACTTATTCCCGGTCTCGGAGGAGGAGCAAACATCCTGTGCGTGATGTCAGGGACATTTTTGGAGCGGTCAGCTCAGAGGTATGCTGGGTTACTGGGATCTCCTGAAAGACTTTGTTGCATCGTGGTAGCTGAGTTGGCTTTCTGGGTCTAGGGCTGCTGTCATTTCCAAGTAGACAAAATTAATCTCTTGATCTGAAATAAAGCTGAGATGGGAGAAATTCTGCATCCAGGTTGCAGTGTTGAGGAGTTGCTACAAAACCTCCATAAGCTTCCTAGAGGCTGCCTGAAGGCTTTATGTAGTGCCTACAGCCTGCAGCCTCGTGGAGCACTGGTATCGTTTGGAGCCCTCTTGTGTTTTCTTTATTCCGGTGACGCATCAAATTATTATTATCCAAAAAAAGAGAACTTCCTATGTTCCATTCTGACAAGATGACCCTGGACAGTTGATAATCCTGAAGAAAGTCTAGCCACTGCCTTTGTCTTGGTTTTGCTAGCCAATACATAACCATTAGTTTCTTAGCTGTTTTTCTGCTCTGTTGCTCCTCTTTTGGTTGTGGCCACAGTTACAGTACCTTTATTTCTTCTAGGGGCCGCTGGAGAGCATCCCTTTCAGGGCTCCTTGTAATTTCCTCTGACAAATTAGGTGTCTAGTCAGAAGGTATTGAGTTTAACCACGATCTACTTTTCTGAGTAGCATGGGTCCCTTGCTCTCTGCCAGAAGTGAACACTCCTTTTCCTCAGTCTGAGCCTCCTTGAAACTTCTTTTACTATAGTGAGACTAATTATACTCCAATAATCCCTTGAATGCCTTAAAGGAATGACACTAAGAGTCTACATCATCATGGGAAACTGCTGTGGTTGTGTCCTTTGTAACTGCCCTGTGCTGAGGTGCAGATTACTTCCCTACTGTGAACTGTCCTGCTGCAGAGACTTTCATTCCTCCCTTAATGGGTGACAAAAGATGACATTTCTAGAAGCAATAGTGCTGCAAGGTTGTCTGAAGTGCCTCCATTGAATTTCAACAAGTTTTAACACTTGCATATGAAACAGAAGCCTGTTATATCTCTTAAAATAATTTTATTGTATAGGAATGGAGATTTTTGAGTTCTTAACCTTATGTGTCCACACACTAGGTCATTAATATTTACATTTGATAAGCAACTGAAATACAATTTAATCTTTTAAAATGACATTTTGGTTTAATGAAAGCATATACCAAGATGCTAAAATTGTCTTTTAAAATAACTTTAGTTTGATTAATAGTGAACCGTTTTATCTCACTTATTACTTGGGCAGGATTGCTGGACTCTTCTTTCCCAATAACTGCTGGAATTATTCATATTTTCTTTGGCTCAACTCTCAAAGGTTTGGTGATTTTTTTTAAAGCTCTGCAGTTACCTCTGAGATCTACAGTTTTTAGCAGATGTTGCTGACACAAAAAAAAACAGTGGGGTTCACTCCTTTTTAATTACAGATAGTAAGAAAATGTATTTTAAATGAACCTATATGACTGCTTGTTTCTTCTTCACCGAGTGGCCAGCAGCTTAACCTCGCATTCCTTGTCTTTTACAACATCAAGGGGTGGTGTTTGCCCTTTTTGTTTCATGGGAAGTGATAGGCTCAGCTTAGGCAAATGAGTGATTTCTATTTCAATCAGTAAATGTTTGAAATATTAGGGTATGATACTGATGTAAGCTCTGAGCAGAAATCTTTTACCTCTGTCCTGAGCTATTCAGGCATCAAAGCTGTTGGTATTTCCTTCAGAACCTTTCCACCTATTTCTTCTGCATTAGTCTTCACTGTGGACTGTTTATACAGCAGCTGGATATGAAGGTGCTCTGGCATTACTGCATGATCTGTATTTTAGCTGTAAACACTAAATGAATTGGTTCTGCTTTTGTGGCAAGCCCATCAGTTATGTACCCACACTGAAGATACATGTCAGTGCAAGTTAACTGTTTTGCCTATTTGCACTGACTTTGCACAGGTTCCTTTTAACTTTGTTATCACAGAATCATAGAACGGTTTGAGTTGGAAGGGACCTTAAAGCTCATCCAGCTCCAACCCCTGCCACAGGCAGGGCCACCTTCCACTAGAGCAGCTTGCTCCAAGCCCGTGTCCAACCTGGCCTTGAACACTGCCAGGGATGGGGCAGCCACA
>JASSUY010001990.1:0-23554 GCA_032466535.1 Forpus xanthops
TCTCTCACCTCCAGCTCCGTTTTGTCTGGGTCCCGATCTTCCTCCTCTGCCTCGCTGGGAAGTGCTGCGCGGTCTCCTGCATCCTCCTAGGGCTCGGGTTTGCAGGACTTGGTAGGTGGCTGCTGGGGAATGCTCTCTGCCGCCACAGGGCTGGGCCCTGATGTAGGGCTCAGCTCCCCTGCCGCCTCCCCCCCCGCCACTTAGCAGCCGCCTCATTCCTCTCCTTGACTGCCCCAACCTCCTCCACTGGCAGCCGCTCCTTCCTGGCCTTCTGGTCCCCAGGGCTGTTCTCCCAGGCCAGTTTGGCTGCCACTGGCTCCCGTGGATGCTCCCCATCGGCTCCTTGCAGCCTCACCAAGATGGAGGCGAGGACGAGGGCCAGGATGGTGAACAGCAGCCAGATGGCCGGATACAAGTCCACAGCCATGCCCATTCTGCCCTGCTGCGGGAGCCCACCCATATTAAAAGCCATTACTGTAAAGAGCAATGAAACAAGAACCTTAGCCCAAGCCCCGCATCTGATAAACACTAACACAGTAAATAGTGGCTGTAAGTAAGGTACGACATGCTGAAACTCTGAGATTAAGAGCAACAACTTTGAGAAGCAATAAATCAGCACTGTGATGAGTGACTATTAATTCAAAACAATGAATGCTTATCACAAATACGATTAGACACGCTTCAGTCAGAACTGCCATAACCTCAACTGTTCGTGCCCCATGCTGGGTGCTAAAAAGGACTGTTGTGGTTTAAGCCCAGCCGTAAATCTGCCACGCAGTCGTTAGCTCACTCCTCCCACCCCCTTTCTCTGAACCCCACTCCCAGAGGGATGGGGAGGAGAATCAAAAGAATGTAACTCCCACAGGTTGAGATAAGAACAGCCCAGTAACTAAGGTATAGCACAAACTACTGCTGCTACCACCAATAATAATAATAATAATAATAATAATGATAAGGGAAATAACAAGGGAATAGAATACAACCGCTCACCACCCACTGACCGATACTCAGACCAACTGAGCAGTGAACTAACCCTTCCAGGTAACTTCTCTCAGTTTGTATAGTGGGCATGACATGCTGTGGTATGGAATACCTCTTTGGTCAGCTTGGGTCAGGTGTCCTTTTTCTGCTTCCTCCCATATTCCCCTCCTCCCTGGCAGAGCATGAGCCTCAGAAAGTCCTTGGTCACTAAACATTACTGAGCAGCAGCTGGAAACATAAGTGTTATCATTGCTGTTCCGAGGCTGAAAGCAAAAACACAGCTCTGCACCAGTTACTAAGAAGGAGAAAAATGACTGCTACTGCTGAACCCAGAACAACAGGACATGAATATATGCTCACTACTGTCCTGGAAATTCCTAACTAGTGACAAGGCAGACCCAGAGTTTTTAGTTAGCCACTATGCTTAACTCTTTTGCAGTAAAATCTGTAATATCTTTTAGACTTCAGTGGGGTTTTAAACCTGAATTGTTTAAATTGGGTTAGTTATGCTACTGTACCTGTTATGTCCATCCAGTGTCAGCTCCACCGCCTTCCTTGATGTGTAAGCAGGGCAAAAACCTAAATTCCCTACAGGCTACCTGGAGCTGACATAACTAGGTATAAGCCCTGACTAGTTTAGGTAGGCTTGGGCTTTAAGCTGTGCTTTGCTGCAGCTGTTCTTCAACACAGGAGAACTTCAAAGGTTTTTGACTCCACTCAGGGACACTGAAGCCAACGCATCTGCTAGCTCCTATGGAGATGAAAGAGAGTGTTTAATGCGCACCATTGCCCTAACCAGTGTGCAGGTGCAATTTCTGGCTGGAGCTCTTCACATTGGCTTGTCTTTATTTAACTTTTTTCTACCAGGATTCATGGTCATTTCTAAGCTCAGAGATCCTGGCCTGTCCCTCAGTGATACTATTCCTCTAATAGCATCTGTAGGTTGGTTCTTCCCTGGCACCATGGTGGCAGCTGTTGGCTTTCCAGCATCAGCTTATCAGGGCAAGCTTCCCCAACCCATGGTCTCAAGTGCAAGGCCAGTGTAAACAATACATGCTGAGATTTACCTACATTAGCTAATAAAGTACTAGCTACTAAGGCAGCACACCAACCTCAGCTTAAATTTTCTTTCACCTTTGTAAAATAGAGTAAAGGTTTGAGAAACTGGGACAGGTTACCTCTTAGAGGGTCTCTGGGCTAATATGGAGTATGCAGACAGAGCAGAAAAGCCAACAAACATGGGCAATGGCTGATGCACATAAGCCAGGGTCTCACTTCAGATGAAGGAAAGCCCTGGCGGTTTGAAGTAGAAGTGAAGGGCTTTGGTGGCCTGGAGCTTTCCCACCTTGCTTCAGGTCTGCCTGAGCTGCTCTGGAAAAAGTATAGTGACTCCTTGCATGGGAGGACAAAGTGCTGGCTGGATGGAAAGAGCTGCCAGTTCATGGCTCCCTATGTCTGAATGGTTGACCTGTGATTTCACAGGCATCTGCAGTATTTTCTGGTTAAATGGTATCAGAAAAGGAGGAGGATGTGTTGATTTTTGACAGTTGTCTCTTTCTGTATCGTGCCTCCTGATATGTACTATACCTTGCTGTACACATTACTGAACTACTGTGAGAAGGCACTCTTTTGTGATGGAAAATGGCCCAGAGAAGAGCCAAGAAAATACAGGCTTCTAAGAGAATCTGTTTGTAAAGCTAATTATTCCCTGATTTAGGGCTAAAGTCCCAATCCAGTGCTGACAACCCACTTACCCAGGCCAGGGCAGAGCCATGTGAACTGCCCCTAGAAGCAGCAGTGTTGGTCGGGCTTTCCAGCTGGGCTGCTTATTGCTTGGGTGAAACACAGCTTATGGAGACTGTGCTCCCTCAGCAGGGGCTCCAGGGCGACATGTAGGCCTACCCTGAGGTACATATGCTCACAAATAAGTCTGGAGGCAAACAAACAAGAGTGTGTGTAGATAGGTTTTCATGGAGATAGGCGGGTTTCACCTTTATAGACTTGTGTGTGCTGTAAGTCAGGATTGGGAGGCAGGGAGAGCTTGACAAATCATTTTGTGCTGGAATCTGGGGAAACACCAGGGTGAGGAAATGAGCTCCTACAGCCTGGAGCAACAAAAGTTTGCCATGCTGTTAGTAGAAGCTGTGGCTCCCACACATAATTTTCAACCTTTCTTTGATCACTACTTTGATTGTCTCCACTGGTAGGGTGGAGGGAGCAATCTTTGGAGCTCCTCAGTAAATGGCACTGTCCTGTTAGGGTGGTGACAAGATAAATGCCTGTGTAAGCTGCCACCTTTCAGTTTGGAGAAAATCACTGCATTAGTTATTACTAAAGCAGCTGCTCTTATATCCTGGACATGTAGGCACAGGCATAGTCTGGACAAACAGCTATCATTTGTGGCCTGTTCAGGCTTCCATGAGGATTCCTCATATTACACCTGCTTCTAACTTATGGGGTTTATGTACTGTGTAAATGAACATCTCTAGTATGTTGCTATTAATCTGGACACAAAGTCCTGCAGAATTGTTTACTCATCCCATCCAGCTATAAGCACACTCAGAAACTGTCTACTTGGTATCTTGCCTGCCTGCCTCCCTCCCTCCCTTCTTGTTTTGCTTTTAAGGGTACATAAAAAAAACTTCTGAAAATGTCTGTAAATGCTAACTCAAATTGAACTTCTTTAAAAAGCAATAAACCCCTCTCACTGTATAATCTATCATAGACAAAGGAAATAATCATCAGCTATCGTAAATTTTAAGATAAAGAATAAACTATAAGCCATGGACATGACTTTTCTTACTTCTCATGTGTTTTTTTTTAAGATACTTTTACAATGTGCATAAATCAGCTCCAACTATAATAGCTACACATACATTTTTAGCTAATGCTTTGACCATGTTACTTAAAATTTAATTTTATTTACCATCGACAAAATAAACAATATTTGTACTCCTTTACTGCCCTTTGTACATTCTCATTTCTTTCTGAATGGAGAATAACAACAAACATGTGTATTTATAATCAAAAGCCATTACAGGCAAGATATATACCTCATTTGTGGAATCACATTACACCACTACAAGTTAATTTCACATTTTCGCTAGAAAGAATAACCAACATTAACCTGGTCCACACAACTGATTCAGTGTCACTCTGTAACAAAGTCATAGATACCCTTCTGCAGGCTGCACTGTGTCTATTCATTCAGATAGTCAATAGAGAGGAGGTCAAGACTCTGTCTCACCAAGAATGTATGAAATGTCCTAACCTTAGGATAAAGTTGGTCCTCTGTGAGTACAGATTTCTATGTTTGGAAGGGAGCAGTGCAGTGTAATGGGAGGAAGGGAAGCTGTGACCTGGCTTGAAAATTTGTGACTGAGGTGCCTCAGCACTTATAATGCGAGACAATGAGTGTCTAGGAATGGCTGAACAAAATTAGCCAGTTTGGTAACCTGTGGGGTGGTAGACCAGCTATTCTGCCCTTTTCCTCAGAGAACACAGCAGTGCCCACCTTGCTGTTCGAGGAGGCAGGGAGTTGACAGCAAAAGCTCTGCCTGGAGCAAATCAATGCAGTACCACTTACACAACATTGATTTGCACTGACCATCATGAGACTATCTTATGCATAGGCAAGTACTGGTTGATAACCCAATCCTTTCAGCTCCATTTCCTGTCTCTTCTCACTACAGATGTTCCAACTTCACTATACCAACATTTATATTACTTCAGTGAAGCTTTTTTATTTAGATGGAGCCCATTTTTTTCCACTTGGCCCCAGATGTTTTTGTTCCCATTCCATGAAGCCAGTGCCTAAAGTAATCTGTAAGCCAGCACTGTAACTTCCCTGCTCTTTGGCATGTGTTTAGAAGTCACACTACACAGATTTAATGCTGGTGGATGGTAGAGAGATTAAATTTTCAAGTGCCAACTCATCACATCAGGTTGACATAACTCTCACTGTCGCTGAGTTTACTTGACTCCTTTATTATGGGTGTGGGGAGAGATGGCTTACAGGATTTTGAAAAAAATTGTTTCTTTACCAAGACAGCAAATAAGGAAATACATGTTTAAAAATATAAATTCTCTATTCTGAAAAGTTTGGCATTGGGCTTTGTGTGCTGTCTGCCCTGTCTGAAAAGTACATAACTATGACTGCAAAGTATGTATGTATGTGTGTATTTGTGGTTTTATTATAAGCAGCTCAGAATGATGTCTGGGAAAGCTGAACACCCATGGAATCTGTGGATGGAAATAATGTTTATGAACTTTCTTGTTGATGAGTTAGTAAGCCACAAAAGTACTAGGACCTCATTAATGTGGCATTCTCAGGCTGCGGTTCATGAAGAAGGGGAGAATGACGCTCACTTGTGTAAATGTGCTCCCTTCTCAAAATAATGGCTCATAGGATGAGACTAGCCTTGTAACTGCTCAGTTCACCATTTCCTGGGGACTACTAGAAGATTTCAACTGGTTTTCGTATCAGAAGCTCAAGAGACAAAGATCCCAGCAACCTTACCCTCCATCCTCTGCCTTTCCCTGCTAATAACTCACTGCTGCACCAGGGACAGATGATTAAAATGGTGGAGCATCTCTGGTCCCCAGTAGAAATACTGTACTTAGCCAGAGGCCATGACGTAGGGCTTTGACTGAGGCAAGGTGCCAGTCAAGTCTGGGTTCATAACTTGCAGATACTGTATGTGTGTGTGAATAGATGATGCAACTCCTGCTATATCATTTACAGTATTTGTAAACAACGAAATATAATGCATGTCAACCCTGATCCTTCATTAATCAAGGAAAAACAACACTGGAGGAAGCACCAGGGACCTAGTTCTGCTTTCCAACATGTATTCACTTTAACCCCCATTAATTTGAGATGGAGTCATGTGGCTGTATCCTGAGAGGGTGATTGCATCCTGCATCAGCTACAAGTGACCGAAAAAGGGAAAATAATCGGCCTGATACTGGTCATTTGGACAATGTGTATTTGATGTGTCAGAGTCATTCCAACCTTCCAGTTACCAGATGTCCGTAAAAATTCATAGCAGGCTATTAAATTTAGCAGATACTGTCTTAATTAGATTAGCTTCTGCTCAGCATGACAGCAGAGTATTTCACTGATGGAGGATTTATAAAGATTTCTGGTGGGAATTCTTTATGGAAGATGTAGTCTTTTATCCAGTGGGATTTACAAATGGAGGAGGAAGGGAGGGGGAAGGGAGGAGAGGAAGCCCTGATAAGGGCACACAAACATTGTCATGGCATGTTAAAACATAAATGGGTGCTTTTATTTTATGGATGTTCCCTTTTTATTTCTCCTTCGCACTTCAGAGAGGTGGTAAGAGTGTTTTCTGTGTCCTTGCATTATCAGGCCCAGCTAACATAATGGCATACGGGCGGTGGAAAACTACGAGCAAATTCTGGTCATCAAATTTCCTCCCAAAACTAGCACCAAAGGAGTACTCAATGTTCAGTTGTCTGTCAGATCATGAGTTATTTTTTCACCTACAGGAAACAGAACTGTACAGTTTATCATGGGCTGGTTTTATGTGCTGCAATCCAGCATCTATCCATCCATTGTCTTTTTTTCTTTAAGGTCACTGCAAAGAAAGAACTCAAAGCCAAACCAACCAACCCACTTTCCTATTATTTCTGTGTCTGCCCCAATGCCAACGATTTTCTGGTTTTCTCTGCACAGGCTTTTATGGAAGATATATGCCTTTAATGGTGACAGTGGTGTCAGTAATAGAATGTGAGCAACAGCAATGCCTGTGTTCTATTCCCAATGTGTAGATAACTTCATAAAGAAAAAAAGGTGGGTGGAGGGGAGGGGAGATCTGGATAATTTTTCTTGTCATTTGATTCACCACTGAAAAGGTCACTCCCTGTAAGAAGAGACAGTCTTCCCTCTGAGATGTCTGGGGGAGGAGCAGAAATGGCAGAGCCAAAATGGGGGGCACTCCTTGACACTGTTTGGCTTTTATGAGGTGGCAGAGCTGCCCTTCTGAGCACAAGAGTGTGCAACACCCAGAGTATGCATGCTGGCGGCTGATAAAAACAGAAAGGGACCATCCTTCGCTCACACCGCGGGCTGATAGCATTCACATCATACACCGTTTGTTACTAGGCAACTGATTAAATATACGTGCCGGTCCTTCAAGCAGTGCTTGCAATTAATTAACCAAACCATTTTAATTTTGACTGACTTCCGCCCTCCCCTCCCCACCACCAACTACCTTACCAAATGCTGACAGCTGACAGAAGTGCGAGCGATTTGATGCTCCTCCCGACCTGTGGTGCAGCAAAATAAAGAATGGACCTCTTTGCATCATGGATGTGGTTTATACCCAGGCAGTAGACACCTCTGAGCATCCCTGCTGGGTCTAGATAACAGCTGGCACACATAACAGACATTTTGCTTTGCCTTGCAAGGGCCAATGTAAATTGAACTATGAAAACTGCAGGGCAAAGTCCAAAAGAAGTTCTGGCAAACCTATTTGAAGCACAGTTGTACTGAAGGATGAGTCTTCTTTCTTCGTTTTAAAACCAGGATTCCTCACCCCTGAAGTACTCATTCTAAATTTAAAACCAGTATGGAGCATGTTTGTGTGGGTACAGATATAGATGTGTACATACTGTGATAAATATAAATATTTATATAGCTACTAATATATATGTGAGAGGTGTTAATGTTCAGGTATCACCAACTCTAAGTGCACACTGCTTTATGCTAGCTGTTATCCCAGGAACCCAAACCAGGCAGTCGATACTCTGCTCAGCTCACAGTCTAAATAGCAATGACAGGTGAGTAGAAAAAGGGATCTAGACATCAAAGGTTGTTCAAGGTCATGCAGGGGTCAGGAGCGGGGCTGGGAATAAAAAAGGGCTTTTGTTTTGATATCGTATTTTATAATAAAAAAACCTGTGAGTCATCTCACCCCAAATCCTCCCTCTAATTTTGTAATACAGTTGTCATATTAAACTTGTATGAAATAGACTGGAATTACACATGGAAAATGGGTAACTACAAGGATCCTGGAAGATCTGACTGTTCCTATTACACTTGATCAAATGCAACTGTCAGCTGCTTTGGCAGAGATCACCTTTGATGATTAAAAAGAGAGGACTACATTACAAGAGGGTTTGAGCACGAAACCACTCGCTGCAATCCACAATTAAACAGGAGAGGCTATTGTTCTGTTTCTGACTGGGAACAGAGTTACAAATTTATTGGAGTTCACAGGCTTGCTGCAGAGCTTGTCTTTAACAAAATTGTAGCCCCATTCTATATTGGAGCTTCCTACCCTGCTCAAAACCTCGAGTGCATTAAAGAAGCAATTTAGGCTTTATTTGAAGGGGGAAAAATAGAATGTTGAGTTGGGTTTCTTTCTTCCTTCCTCCCACTGGCTTTCTGCTGGGGAGAGAGGGATTTGAATCAGCAGATTCTCAATGGCACTGTTGCCTATCGGAGCTGGTATAGAATCGCTAGAAATGGGTAAGAAGCAAATAATGAAGCACTGACTGACATTTTGAGTGGTTTTTTTTTAACACACCGGCCAGCAGCTGATTTGGTGTGAACCATCTGTGGAGCCACACTGTTTTACGTTGCCTGTGCCTTTGAGTCAGAACTGGAATGGTGCCTCTGAAAAAAGTGCTCTTTGGGTTTGTGACTCTTGAATGAGATGAGGCCATTTCCACTTCTAATGGGACTAGGTTACCTTGGCCTGCTTTGGTTAGACTGTCCTTTCATATTTTGGCCCACAAGCAATCTGAATAGAGAAGGGTTTGTGTCTTTTTACCAGCCTTGCATGACCTGGGCAAGTCTGCAGCATGGCAAAAGCAGCCCCCCAGCTGCCATCCTGCCTGCCACATGTGCTCACAGCCTCCGGTGATGACAGCCATGCTGCAGACAAAGAAGTCATAGGCTGTTCCTTATGAGATACCAGATGAAATCCCTCTTCTCTAAAGGTGCCTGCCTGCTTTCAGCAGTCCGATTAGAGCCATGCACTCCTCCTTTTTAACTTTCACTGTGGCTTTGCCAACCTTTGAATGAGAAAAACATTAGTAAAGAGCAATTTTATGCCCTCATAAAGAGTTATGTGTTACTAGGCAGTAATGGAAGCACAAAACAACCCAGCCAAAAGATTTCAACCTCCTGTTGCTGCTTTCTCTGATAGCGTTGCTACATCATTAAACTACTTTGTGCTTATAGCAGATATGAGGATTGTTCCCAGGGCCAGTACCAGCACTGATTCATCAGCCCTCCTAATCTGCAGGGTGGAGGGAGAAAGAGAACACCTGTATTTCTTGCAGGTTTCTGCATGCTGCTCCTTTCCTCTTATTCCTGTAATGATTTATATTTAATTGACTTGTAATTATACCCACTTTTTTTTCCCTTGCAGCTCATCTAGGTTGTTCCATACCCATATATGGCCTGTCACTAGCCTCGACTTTTTTTTCTTTTCCACCACAATGAGGCAATAAATCCAATGGGGCTGGACAGGAAACCCAGCTTGCCAAGGAGAGGCAGGATGAATATCTCCTAGAGACAGCCAGAGGTTTGAGTGCATATTGTCCATCTAGCATATTTCAAGGAGTGCCCAGGGCAAGCCTGGAAAAACTTTTATGTCTGCAACAGTATTTTTTTCTGGAAAAAACAGATTTCAAAAAAAGCCCACTGTGTATTTTTTTCTCTTTTATGTGTGTGGAATCCACAATATATAGAAGATGGTTTGTTTCGAAATTTTAGCTAGGATCTCTTTTTTACAGGCAGAAGATAATCACACAGAAATGCCTCCTTTAGAAAATGTGTGTTTGCTGTTGCTGCTCTCTTCAGCTGACTCAATGTGGATGTGTGTTTATTCCTCAAGTTGGAGATGACTTCTATGATCTTACTGTTCCAAACGCCTTCATCAAAAACACTGAGCAAGTTTTATGAATACTTTCCTGGGCTTCCAAGCATGTCTAGGCTCATTCATGTTTATGCTTCACTGCAAACACTGGTGAACATGCTGATCACACATTCCATCCAGCTGCTTTTTCCTGTAAATGCAGCAGAGAGACTGGGATATTGTATCAAAACTCAGATTAACTCAAAATGGTGATAGACAGCACAGTAATGGAACAGTAATGACACACTGACTACTCTGCATGGTTTGTATGAAAATGCGCATTCCGGATCCATTATTAAGGGATCATTGCTGTAAGACTCCTGTGGTATTTGCAGTCCAGGAAATCTACACCAAACCTTGGAAAAATATTACTTGCAGTAAGAACATGATGCTGCTCAGATGCATCAGCATCTTACTCGGCATGCAATGACACTGGATTGCATCCTGGCACATTGATGCAAAATCCCCATGCTTGAGAATGTACTTTGTGTTTCAAACATTAAGGAGAGGTTACTTTTATTGCCACTAGTGTAAGTGCAAGGAAAATACTAAGAAGCAGAATCCCTGAAGCCCTATTATAGCTGGCAGAACTGAGCCAGCTATAATATATATAAAACATATAATCACAGTGTTTTTCAAATTAAGCCGTTTACTGACACAGGGGCTGGTTTGTGAACTTTAGGAAAAGAACTGGGTCTTTAGTTGTCAGTACATGGGCAAATTCCTAGATATACACAAGCCTGTCAGTACAGCATCACTTAACTGTGATCTCTTCCTTACACACACATGCACCCATACTCCTTTGGGTTTGCCCAATGTAGTGCTGCATTATACAAGCGAGCTTTACAAAAATAGCTTGGGGACTGGAACTAGTCTAACAACAGTGGCAGGATACATTAGCTCTCATGCCTGAGTTAGCCTATCTGGCTACCACTATGATCAGATGGCTTCTGATACTGAAAACAAGTCATAGGAGCCATCTCGCGTGTTTCAAGATGACACAGCAGACTGCAGCCCATTCCTCCTGCAGCCCCCACCCAGCACAGTGCACTTTGCACACAGGCTATACATACTCGGCATTCGAGATCTGGATTCTTCATGGAATGAACTGGCCCAGCTTGACTGTGGAAGTTAGTGGCATAGCTACACTGATTTACATTGACAGATTCCCGGCCAAGATGTTTCAGTCTGTCATTTGTACTTACCATGCTCTACCAATCTGGGGGCTAGTCATACTCTTATTCCTTTTAATGGTGATTCTGCTGCAGTCGTCTTTTTTTGCTTGTTGCAGTTAAGGCCAGCAGGCACTATTATGGTCTCCTAGCTTGGTCTTGCAATGATTTTAGCTTTAAGGGATAATTTTGAATAGGACTGCAGAAGCAGCAGCAGCTTCTTTCTGCTGCCAGCCGTCAAAGCTTAACCCCTCATTCTGCTTTCCCCATGTTTCAACCTGCAGTGTTATGCTAATTTTGCTTGCAGCTTCAAGTCAGCTGAATTTCCGGTTGGCTTCAACTTAAGCTGTTTTTATTTCAAATACAGTAAATTACCGCTTCAGTCCAGGGCTCAGTTTCCAAGCTTCCGTTCTGCCGGTTTTCAGGCTTCACTTAGAGCAGCTCTGCATAATTCCTGCAGAAGGCATGTCCTCCTCTCCTCCTGTGCCAGGGACAGGCTGCTCCGCTTGGCTGCTCCCGGGGCTGGAATCCTCCTCTTTCTCCTCCCTCTCTTCTTTGGACTTTTGGTCTGAAATTAACAGAAGTTATTTTTCACCTTTATAGAAAAGACTTCTGCTAACAGCAGCTTGCCAATCCCTAGACCCTCCTCCCTTTTTCTCTCCAGACTTTGCACAACAGCTCACTGAAGAAATAGAAAGCATGCCTGTGACAGTTGTCTCCATTAATGGCTAACCACAATTATGCAGTTCACCTGATGGGGCTGACAGATCCCTAGGAGATCAAGGGTCCCCAGCTTGCCTTTTCTGAGGCTTAGGGGGTTTGCAAAAAAATTTAGTAGTAAGAAGGCTGTGACGGTGGGGAGACATGGGGAAAAAGTAAAACCAGGAGCATTTGTGAAGGCAAACCTCATTTTGCCATGGGACCCAGCTGCATACTCAGTTTCCTCTAGCCATGGACAGACAGGGGAGGTCAACAGCTCTGAGACCTCCTGGCACCACAGCTCACTGTAGTATACTGCCTGTGTGTGTGTGTCAGCAACCGTGCACTTTCAAGTAAATTGGAGAGGTGAGCCATCTCTGCTATCATGCCAGAAAAAACTGAGACAGTCTCTCCCTGAAGGCATTACATCAAAATTAATAATCAAGATAGGTGAAGGAAAGGAAGAGACAATAAAGCACAGAATGGTGGGGTGACTTAATTGTGGTCACACAGCAGATCAAACCCGAGACATTAGTCTCCTTGATCCCACTAAGTGCCATGGCGCTGTGGAGCAGGTTAGCATATGCTCCAGATTCAAAACCTTCAGGAAGCCAAACATGAACTAAGAAACACGTACCTTCAAAAAACTGCATGAGGCGTCATATTATAGCACAAAGGAATAGCATTTCTTTGCTTGCCTTGTGGAAAGCTGACATTTTCTGTGCTGTGCATTGGCATTTCCTGCGATGTTGCCAAGGGCACAGAACTCAGATTGCTCAGGAGCACATTAAATACTGCTTCATAGATATAATTTTGGACAGAAATCTGTTCTATGCATGTGAGCTAGATAGGCAAAGCGTTGTCTGACACAGATCATTAGAATCAGCAAAGTATTACTGAGGTGCTTTGCAGAAATCTCTGTTCAATACAGGTAACCCAACCATCATTTCTCTATGATTTATTCAAAAGTACATATTTCGGTGTTGTTTTACTCCCCTTTTATGAGACTTGCATTTGGCTTGGTTTGCCTTTTGCATGTGCAGCTGCTTCATTTAGGAACATAGGATAACTGCTACTGTGGTGGGCTGACCCTGTCCAGCAGCCAGACTCACACACAACTGCCTACTCACCCTTGCCCCCACAGCAGGATGGGGGATAGAAGAGGAAAAACAAAAACCAGAAAACTTGTTTAACTGGTGAAGGGAAGAGGAAAGGAAAACCACAAGCAATCGATCACTATATCCTATAAACAGAACAGTCAGCATCCAAGCACTGGCTGCTGCCTTGGAAGCCAAAAAGATCCTTCTTTCTCTACCTCTGTTTTCATTGCTGGGCATGACATTATATGGCATGCAATATCTCTCTGGCCAATTTAGGTCAGCTGTCATGGCTGCGTTCCCTCCAAATCTCTTGTCTGCCTCTTACCTATTTGCTGCAGGAAGTGGGGACAGAGTGGGGGAAAGAGGAAGCTTTGATGCTGTTCATGCACTCTTCAGCAATAACCAAAACACTGGTGTGTTACCATCATTGTTTTAGACACAAGTCCAAAGCACAGTACCATACAGGCTGCTATGGAAAAAGTTAACTCCATCCCAGCCAGAACCAGTTCTGGTATCTTGTTTAAGGTACTCCACTTTAGAAAAGGTTTTAAGTGTCTCTGAATCAATAGAGAGGATTATAGAGGGAACTTAGAATTGATAGGCAGCTCCAGTGGATGATCCTACTGATGTGGTTTTGGCTCCCTCCTTTCACTGGAGAGGCATTTCAATACCTAGCTTTTATACAGCTGAAGTGAACTGGGATGACCTTCATTCTTCAGTGATCAACTCTGAGTCTTTCTCCTGTTCTCTCTGTATGGGTTGTTATGCTATAGCTATCAGTGTAGTTGTCATAACACACGTTTGATATAACTTATCACTTAAGCTTTACATACACTAAACAAAAATAATTTTAAATCTTTAATTTTCCTCAGCACTGAGTCCCAGAGGTTAGTGACATGTATTTTGTCCTTGAGTATACTTCTACTGGCTAAGCCTCAATGCTTCCTGGCCATGAATCCTACCTTCTCAGATGTAAAGCCTCTCTGTCTGCTGTTAAAATGGCCAAAACCCTGAGACTGAGCAAAAGCTGTAACCTCTGATAACTGTCAGCCCCAAATAAATATTGATTTTAAGTGTCAATGTTTAGTAAAGATGGATGTCAAAGCCCAACAAAACCAATTATAGTGCAATAAAATGTATTTCTTAACTTTAGTTTAAAGGCATGCCAAAGCTTTCTTAGTGTAACATGGAAAGACAGAGAATCTACCTGGCCTGATAGGTACAATATATCTAGAGAGATATTTATTAAGTTTATCTGATATATATGTATCAATTTAGCCAAGTGTGTTGTATTTCTGCCATAGTTTACTTTGCTTTTCACTTTCCTGACTGTTTTGAATGAACCTTTAATGCTGCTTTCTTCAGCCTGGCTGTTCCTATACATGTGTGCGTGCCTTTCTGCCTTCACTGTGGTCCGTAATCTTTGAACTAGTTGGTCATTTCCAACTTATTTGGAAGCAAAACCATCTCATATACACTAACTTCCCAGAAGTTTAATCAAACCAGGCAGCTGTTAGTGGTCTGCTGAGAGGAAACACTGTGGTATGAGCTCATCTCTTCTAGATAACAGCGAATCCACATGCAGAAGAGTTGTCCACTACCTTTGTCTTGGGAAAGGCTTTGCTAGAGCCTACACCTTTCCAGCCCCCAGAGAAAACGAACATGAGGGGAAGAGCCAAAAGAAACCCAACATCACTAGGTCCTTTGGCAGCCCGTTTCTTTATCTTGCTGTTCAAGGTGGGCTGAACCTGAATATAGTGGCCAAGGCAAAAAGAGATCATGCTGTGTGCTAGTATGATATTACATGATTAAACCCCTTTATTGGTTTTGGTTTTTTAACTTTTTTATAAAGACTGATTATTTCTTTCTCAACCACCACTGCAAGGTCACAAGCCACTTTCCTTGAGTTGTCTGTACTAGTGCCTGATGTGTTTTGGGATGTTTAAAAGAAATTCAACACCAACCCATATGCGTAAGTAGTTTGTATTATTCTCTACACATCATTCTTCTCTTGTGCGTGCTAATTTCATGTACTATCTCAGTTTTCTTATTTTTTTTCACTCTCTGCAATTTCTCATGTTTTTCTATCTGATCCACCTTCTTAATTTTGCATGACACAAATTCCATCACTTTTGTTCTTCACTAACATCCCAAGCACATGCCTTATATTTAATCCCCAGGGTATCCTACCTGTAATCCCTTTCCATGCTGAGATTGACCATTTGTTCCTCCTCTCTGTTTCTTCTCTCTCAAATGTGGGCTTTCCTCTCCTCCCATCTCTGCTGGACTTACCTCTCACCTTGTGTTTACAGCCTCTTCTCAGGAACTTTATCAAAAGCATTTGAAAGTCTAAATAAAATACAGTCATTGGTTGTCCTTTATCCACTGTTTTGTTAACTCTTTTGAAGGCCTTGAACAGGTTTGAGTTTTCTTCCATGACAGATCATGCTGGTTTGTCCCTATCAAATCACCTTCATCTACTGCTCCTGCTTTATAACAATCTTTAATGACTTCCCTGTATAAGGAGTGTGTTGCTTAAGAACAGAAAGCAGAGGGAGATACTTGTCTGTGGAGACTTTCTCTAGCAGCATTCTAGCAGGTTGGTTTATGTAGCCTTTAAGCCCTGAGGTAAGGAAACAGGAAAACAGATTAATAGACATAGCAATCTCCCCCAAGATACTTTTAGATAAACACAGCCTTGGGCATTTAGAAGGCTGGATTTATTACACCTTAAAAGAGGTTTCTGAAAACCACGGCTGTTTTGTTTTAAAGTATGCAGCCAAAGGCATGCACTTCTTTAATCTTTGCCACTCTTTGTGATAGCCAACCAAAAAGCACAGGTCGCAGGGTTTAGAAACAGTTGTGTATAAACTGGAAACAATCTCAGCAAGCTTTTATAGCAACAAAGATCTCTTTGGGGGCACTGAAGTGGGTTTGAACTTAAGCCAAAACACATTTCTAGTGCACAAGCTGTACAGAAACACACAAATGCACAATTGATATTGGTAGGGTAATACAATTGCCAACGTTTTCCTGGAAAAATGAGAATGCAGACAGTGATGTTTGAAGGTAGGTGGGTTTTTATGCTCAAAATAGCACTGGAGAGCAGTGTTTGGCTTGTGCTGGTCTGGGATCTCAGTTGTGACCCCTTTTGCCTGCAAAGGGGCATTACCTGTTCTCATCACTAGCTGACTTTATCCCAAGGTCCCAATACCTGCTGTGTGATGTTGGTGGGTGTACTGCACAAGCCCAGCTCAGGCAACTCAGTGATAAGCACTTACTTTAGGGAGCCTTTGGACTTTTCCATTCATTTTCCATGAGCTAAAAAGCTTTGAAAGTATGGCTTTGCCACTCAGTGCTCATCTCTTTCTTTACCTCCACAAGAGCAGGAAGCATGTATTTGTTGATTTGCTTCTGACATGGGAAAGAGAAACTCATATGCTTAGCTACTTTCACCATGTAATTTGTGATTTTAATTTATCCCCGAGTGGTCCCACTGACTCCCTCTGCTCCATTCCCAGCAAACTGGTAAGTACTGTAATCTGAATTTCTCTGACTCCTCAGAATGCTTCTTTCTCTTACAGTTTGTGGTCTATAGCGGTTTTTATATATTGATGCATTAATGTAAGAAATGTAAGCAGGTTACTTTGTTACTTGGGAAAAGAAGAACTAAGCTCAGCTTTCAATGTTGCCATGTTGATTTGATTTTGGGTTTTTTTTTTAACCATTTTTTTGTTGGTTGTTTTTTGTTGTAGTTTGTGTGTCTGTTTTTTAATATTATAACATTCTTGAGAATAATCTCAGTTCTGCCAGGAATTGCTAGTCCCTCTGGAGATGCTGAGGGCTGCTGGAGAACTATAAAACCAGCACTGTTCATAGCCAGAATAGCTAAAATGAGTACATAGTTCTTGGACTGCAGCACTGGGCTGAGATTTATAGGATTCCCTTCTTCCAACCTGGTTCCTGTCTCAGAGAAACCCACCTGCACATGTAAAGGGCATCCACACACACAGAAACAAGCTGCTGATATTGTGTGTTAGGGGCTGGAGCTAGTACTTTGTCTTCCCTTCTAGTTTGTCTACACAAGCCTCCCTGGGTACTCCTTGTCCCCAGCATTTGGAATGTGCGGCCTTCTGTGCTGCCTAAAGCACAGTTTGCTTGTGCTTAGGTGATTTACTGAAGGCTGCATAACTGCTTGGAATTATGCAAGGCTGGTTTTGGCAGCGCTGGTGTAGATATTTCAGATTGATAGTGTTACTCAGGGAAGGGAAGGCAGCACTGGAAAATGTTTTGAGTTCAAAAGGAAGAAGAATTTCTTTAATCACTCAGGCTCTCAGGAAACCCCAGACCCAGGGGGACAGCCTCCTTGTAGCTGAAACTGTCCCAGAAAATCAGTGGCATTTGAAAGCAAGATCACAGCCAAGGAAGGTGCTGCAGTGATGGAGAGGGCCCCAGCCAGTGTGAGTGAAATGGCTACTGCCTCTGCCACAGCCAAAAATTGGCAGGGAGAGTTGGGGTTTGGTATTTCAGGAAGAACTGCCTGTTTAGCAATGCTGTCTTTTCTGTTTGAAATATCCAGGTGGGTTTGGGTCAGATAATCAGCATTTAAAACCAGCGTGGCCAAGGATCTATTTCAAATCTCTTCAGATTACGTTCAGGGACTGATCCTGCAATTTCTTGCTTGCTTTTTTCTCTCTTTCCCTCTCTCAAATATACATATCCTGACTGACTCCTATGAGATTAATTCAAACAGAGCAACTGCTGGATTACACCTTAATCCATTTTCCATCCATTTAAATCATCCTGAATGATGAGGGATTGCATTGTGTTCCAGTTCTGGCCTAGGACTCATTTTATTCTGGCATCTTTCTGTTCTGCATCTGTTTTCTGTCCTTTTTCTCCCCCCCTTTTTTTTCCTCTTCCCTTTGGCAAATGCTCTGGCTTCAGTTGTATTTGTAACTTGCAATCTTACCAACATGATCTGGCAGTGCTATCTGTCTTGAGGGGATCACTCTTCCCCCCCCTTGCTCTGCAACAGCCGGTTCATTCTTATGAAACACCCCTCCTCTCATCCACTTGGCTTTGCTCTGCAGCTTTATGGGATGTGGACTTTGAAAGAATCAGCTCTGATTATTGACATTGATAACTCTTCTTTTTCCACCCGTGCCACACCACACCAGTCACTGGCTCCCATGTACAATAAAAAAAGCGCTGCTCAGAAGGCAGACTGTGGGCTGCAGGCCGGAAAAAACTCTTTTATACGAGAGTTTCCTTAAGGTAACTGGAGGTCACCTCCCGGCCAACAAACCTTCCGGGTACCAGCCCTTAATCTGGGGAGTAACATTAACTGGGGGCACCTCCCAGCACAATCCAAACCACAGTGGTGTGGCCTAGTGTTGGGTTCATGCACACACCGACCAACAGCCTGCGAACAAGGCAGCCCAACCGCGAACAAGGCAGCCCAACCGTACAACGAAAACACTGCGCAGGAGCTTAAACTCGGCCACCACGGGCCGCCGGCTGCTGCGTGGGACCGAGGGGGAGCTTGGCTGGGGAGGGAAGGGCTGCTGGGGGCGAGGCTCCGGGGCCGGGACGGCAGGGAGGCTCCCTAGGCCGCGGTGGCTAAGGGGCGGAGGTGCCACGGTGTGAGAGAGGAAGCCTGGCCGGCGGCTGTGGGCTCGCACGGGAGCGAAATAGCCTAGGAAAGGGTAGGAAAGCCAGCCCGACCAGAGCAGGCCTGCAGCGGGGAGCGGGGGGCGCGGACGGGGCGGGCCGGGCCGGGCCGGGTCTGGTGCTCCGCCCGAATGAACGCGGGGTCGTGACGCCCTCTGGTGGGGGCGACGCGCAGCACGCGCCGTCCAGGCCCGGCCCTGCCCAGGCCTGAGCGTTGAGGCAGGCCGGGGTGTTTGTGTTGGTGTGAGTGCAGGTGGAGACCTGGGGAGGGAATGGGTTCGTGTGTGAATGCCAGTGCCTCCCAGCACTGAGATCCTCTTCGCTGCATTACGGTGCAAAGTAGATACAGCCTGTGCTGTGTTCTAGCCGTGTGGGCAATGTGATGCCCCATCTCTATTGGCCCCCAATGCCTTTTGAATCCCTCTGGGGTGGTGAGTAGGGCCTGGGCCACGCAGGTTCCCAGCTGATGTGAAGCAGCCAGTGGCTGTGCTCAAGAGGAGCCCAACGTGCAGCAAGGCATCGGCCTGGACTGTTCATTTTGGAGAGAGAGAGCAGAGCATAACCTTGATCCAAGTGGGTCACGCGATAGAGGTCAAGGCACAGCACAACTTCTGGCACTGCCTCAGAAGGGTCTGCACCCTGCTCCTCATGCCTGAACGCGGGACAGGTGCCACCAGCATCCAGGACCCTTCCTTAGCAGATGATTTAGTAAAGGAGATACCTTAATTTTCTCTTTTCTCACACATGCCCTGCCTAGGTTTAGTGTGCTTTTGTTTTTTTGCATCCTCTTTTGTTTTGTCGTGTCCTCCAGAAGTCCTACTTTCAGTAAAAGCTGAAAGGTTTGAAATGAAGGTTGTTGACCTGAAAATTTTAGCTGGTTCAGGTCTGCTTCTTGAGTATTATTGATCTAGGTTTGTTCATTCTTAAACAGTTTTAAATTAACTGGGTCAGCAGGACCCACCTGTATGTCACTGTCTGAGATAAATACAGTGGATTTCTTTTTCGGGAGCTGCAGAAGAGAAATGTCATGTTGGCCCTTCCAGTCACATGTAGGAGGTAGTTGTGGATTTCAAAGCAGAAAGCCTTTCTAGCAATGAGCTCCTTGAAGTGGGGAGGGTGCTCTTTGCTATCTGGCGTCAAACGTGTTTTGAAAGTGCTGTTTGCTCATTGTCATTGGTGCCAGCCCAGATCTCTGTTTGCCAGTGCTGGTGGTTTGGCATCACTGATCTAGAGTGAGATCAAACAAGGGGGAATACGGAGAAGAGCCTCAGTTTATTTACCCTAGTGTGACTGAATGGAGACATGCCAGTGTTAAATGTAGGTAAGCAAATACATAATCTGTCACTTGGACTCATTTTGACACTTAGTAAGAATAACTTACGATGCATCCTGTTGGACTACAGTGAAAAAGCAAAGACAGTCTGCATCCACTTTATCCACACACTTCTAACTAAAGAGAAGGTTTGTAATCCATTAGCAAAATGAAACATGAATCTTGCTGAACTCCATATTCCTGTCACCTAGGATAACTTGCATCTCTATAGTGTTTTTCCCTTTGGCAGGAAGAATAACAAGTAGCATATGAAATACTTTACTTCTCTTAAATGTTTTATAAATGATGAGTAGAGATTGGACTTAACCAAAATAACATCTTTAAATATATTTTAGTACACAAACTGAACAATTGAACAATATAGAACAGCTTAAGACTAAACATGTATTTTCCATATTCTTTTATTATGCATAAGATTTTGTTGTTGTTGTTATGTGCTGACAGTGTGCTTAGTAGCTTGGCAAAAATTGCTTTTTTTTTCTGAGAAATGTCTGTAGAGGGTAAACAAGCAACTTAGTCAATCAGGGGAGCTGGGAGCACTGCTCTTTTGTTCCACTTTGACTTTGTGTGGTCAAGGTATATAGCATCCTATATTCCACCAGTGCTGGTTTATATGTAGCTGGGCCTCTGTGCTTCACAAACCAAAATCAGTTAAGTAGCTGAACTTGTTCTGTGCACAGAATCTCAGTTTTGCTAATTTACTTGAAAGCAGTAGTAGACTTACTTTAGCTTTTATCTGTGAACCACGCACTTAGCTTGGATTTGAAGGTACGTCCTGTACAGTCTGCTGCAGGCAACTAGTAACTACGTTTGCAAGTAGGCAAACGTTACTTAACCCTCGGATAATGCTGTGTTTAAATGATTTAAATAGTTTGATTATTCATGTTTTTTTCTGCCTACTTTCCCAAATAGTCCATTGAATAAATTTACTACCAGCTATTGAAACAGTAGTATTTAAGTAAATATTACACAGTATTTTCCCAAGACCATTTTCTATTTAAAAACCCTAAGTACTGAAGCAAAAAACTTGATTCAAAATGTCTCATTTAGCTAATCAAAGAAAATAAATGTCTGATCTCTGTCTCATATTCTGAGTTTCAGCACTATTTTGACTAATCTTGCAATGAATTGCTGTGGACAACAAATAACTTAGACAATAATTTCATATTAATAACTGAGGAACTTGCAACAATGCAGATAAAAATGAGAACATTTTAACTGGATGACTTATTCACTGTGAGCTATCTGCCCTGTGCAGTAGCTATTGTTCCTATGGGGCTTTGGAGGACGTTAGTGTTTCGCTTGTCTTCCACGCTCCTTTTGCATAGCAGCCCTGCAGGATACATGTGGCTTGTTGCATGTCAGACTAGTGGTTAGGTAAGACATCTGCAGAGAATGGTTTCCAAGATTTTCCTTCTATGCCAACAGTTTGTAAACAGACTTTCAAGATGTTGTGAAAATGGTTTCCTTTCCCATTTGCCCCTGGCTAACAAATCGCAGGAGCTCCTCACTTCTCTGTGTCTCTTCCTCAGTTCTTCTCCTGAAGGTGAAATCCAGAGTTAGAAGCCCATTTCTCTTGGATTTTCTTCATGGCTGAGATTTGTTAACAAGAACTTGATTATTGCAGTGGAAGTAACTTGGGAAGTAATGGCTGCTTTTGGCTATTTGCTGAAGTAATCAATTGCACTAATAGTGTAGCAGCCTGCTACTACTGAGGTGTTCCTCCAATTTCAATAGCATTTTTGCCCTGTAGAGTGAAAAATCTGGCAACAAAAGGCATTGCATGCTCCAGCCATTCTGTCAGGCTGTGTTTGGGTGACAAAAGTTTTGTTACACCTCAAACAGGCTCCGTGGAATATTTACAGCTTTCTTCAACTTTGGAGCTGAATCTGAGCTCCCTGCATAGATCCTCCTTCGTGTGATACGAGCTGCCCTTTGTGTGCATGTCATGAGCATGTTGAATACAATTGAGTCAGGTTGTGGCAAGTGCATTTGGCTGTTGAAGGTAATAAATCATGCTTACTATTTTTAGGAGTTCTGTTAGTGATCAGTGGCAGCGGCCAGAAATTGAACTATATTGTTAGGTGAACTGGGCAAATATGAAATAAAAAGTCCTGAACTGGTGTCATGGCTGTAGGCAACTAATACATGGTTTAAATGAAGGACAGAGTGGTGACAATCAGGATAATTCTTCATTTTAATGTGTGTTTTCTAGTTGTCTAAACCCATGCATTCGTTAGTCCAAAATACCTTTCTGCTTCCTTATATTCTTTAGATATTGTGTAGCATGAGTTGCTGCATTTTTGTCTTGCTTTCCAGTTACTGCAAAAGGCAAATGAACTACATCACCAGCATTTTCCCAGGATGAACTTTGCCTGGAATTGGAGAAAAAACAAAAATCAACAGCTCAATATGATCATGCAGCTCAAGTCACTTGAGCCATGTCAGATGACAAACTGTATTCTTAGGGGTCCTTAGTGCAGCCAACCTGTCTTCCAAAGAGGAAAGAAACACTTTTTCTCAGGTGGGTGCTTCACCTTTCACCAAGGGCCTCTTTTTTTCCTGTGCTTCATGCATGTTCTCTGTGCCAGCAAAAGTACTGCTTCTCATGGAATGAAGACAGTCAGGCAAACAAGGTAATCACTGGGGCTTTTATCAGTCAGTTCCTTAAAATTAAACTGAGCAACATTTATCCAGGAAAACATAGCATTGCTCTGCCTGGCGAATTTCCATTACTCTTGCATAATGTGGATACATTTGGCATAGACATACCATGAGGTTCAAGTCTTGGGAAAGGATGCCAAGTAGTCACATCTGCTGGCTTGGGTGCCAGAGCAAACACTCCGCATTGCTTGAGTCAGGGCTTATGCTTCTCTTGGAGTTCAAAAGATGAGTGGAGGGAAAATTAGCTTCATAAAGGCATTTCAGCTGAATGTTAATATAGTTGTCTGATTTCTTTATGTTGTTCAGGGGTCTCAGCACTGATTATCACACAGATAACTCTTCCCCTAACACCAGGATAGCTCTTTCAAGATCGGTAAGACAATATGCTGGAGAAGCCCTGGGCTGATAAATTAATGTGGCTTTTATGAGAAAAAGATGTGGAATTCTTGTGCTGAATCACTTACATTATCCCACCTATTACAGAGTTGTGGTGCATGCAAGTGCTTACTCAGACATCCAAAGAAGTTAAGTTTCCTCATAATCCCAAGTACACTTTCCCAGTGGGCAGAAATGCTGATATTTGCTATCTTAAGCTCATATGGACTCATAACTGAAGGAAAAGCACCCATTTTGTCCTCTATCTTGGGAACAAGAATCTGACATACAACCAATTCAACAATTAAATTCCCTGTTTAATTTCATAACTCCCAGGTAATGGATTGCCTCATAGATGATATCAACATGTTCCAAGCCTAAGTAGAGACTTGCATCTCTCCTGATTACTGTTTAATGCATAAATGTAGTTACACAGTTCTGCATGATAAACTCAGTGCAGACAGTTGGTGTGGAGAAAGTAGATAAATTGTAGCTTTCTTTGCCAGTTAAAGATATGTGTCTTGTGTGTGTGTGTGTGTGTGTGTTAAAGGAAAGTCAATACAGAGCTGTATTCTCTCACCACAGTAACAACAACAAAATGGACAGGGGTTAGGCTGAGGCAGTTGTCACAGTCCAAAACTGTAAGTATACAAGATTCCCACA